>PVJA010004476.1:16467-86043 GCA_004027025.1 Myocastor coypus | reverse complement strand
AATGAGGCACCCACTAGAGAAAAGCTAAAAACCATCCTGAAGGAGGACTTCCAGAACCCCTTCAGAAAGTATCACAGATGATAGACTCAGTGCATTCAAATCAAGGGGAAGTATTTTGAGGAAGATTAATAGACACATGCTCCTACTACAATATTTTTTAAAAATTGAAATATTCCCTGCATTTTTATCGCATCTCACATAACCAATTATATGTACACAAAGTTTAAGAGAAAAATTCAGAATGTCACTGCATTGCAGGCAGCTGAAATAGATAGAAATATTATAGGCAGTCAGACAAGGCCAGGCCCTCAAGGAGATGATATAGAAGACACGGTGACTTTACAACTTGAAAGAGATAGATAGACTCCTGCCGTGGACCAGACCTCAAGACAAAAGAGGAAACAAATGTAGCTACCTACTTCCCTAGAAATGCATCAGGGATTGATATTCCAGATAGCTATCAACCACCTTAGAAGAGACTAAATGAGTCACTAGCCCAACCCCCAGTAGGAAGAGACCCTGTTCCATATTCATGCAAGGTTGCTAATGACTTGCTTCCCCAACTGATTCCAATTTAATCAATTTTACCTGCGCAATGACGCTTATAATCTCATTGGTAAACCATCGTTTTGTCCCACCTCATGCCCACCTAAGTGAGTTCCCATGTCCTCCACCAACTTAGGCCTAACTAGCTGCATGGTTTCACTGTATAAAAGACCTTTGAAGAGACAGTTTCCCAGGGACCAACTACTCTCTGTCCTTCTTCTGTCCCTCTCTTGGACAGGAGCTTTCTTCTCCCCAATAAATATGTTCTGCTCATGTCTCAGTTACTCTTCTCTCATTGCTGGGATAAATACCGCACAATCAAAATGAAGGAGGGTAAGGTTTATTTAGCTCACAGTTACTGGAGGTTTCAGTCGATATTCTTCTGGCTCCAAGGATGAGTGGCACATGGCAGACAGCAGCAGTTCATGGCAGCGGAACAGCAACAATGGTGACAGAGGCAACGGACCAACCAGGGGAGCAGAGAGCAACAGCTTGAGTCTGTCTCTCTGTCTCTCTTTATATTACAGTCAGGCTCTCCACCTCAGCCTATCTGCCTTAGGCTATACCCATAATCCCAGAAGTACTTAAAACACATAATCCCAAGGATCATGGATCAAGTCTCAAACTGTAGATCAGTACTAAAATATATAATCTGAGTGACTCATGAATCAAGTCCCAATCTATAGAAGCTCCCCCGCCAGGACTACATGAGGCTTTGGGAGAAAAACTAGACATAAACTATAACAGCTCATAACCTCTGTTTGTTCCTAAAATTCATTCTTTGGTTTTAGAGAACACAAACTCGTCCCAGGTCAGGTTGGGAGGACATTTTTTCCCCCCTATATCAGTTGGAGTTTCCTTATTTCAACTAGTTTTCTGAAGTACATTTATATATCTGTTAAAGCACTATGAATTCTAAGATAAAACATCTTGATTAACACACAATTGTAAAATACTGAACACATGAGAAACAGACTAAAAGAGTTTTGAATGGTCCCTACCTTACGCAGTACATTTTAACATCTCTATTTCAATTTAATATATTTGTAAGAAACATTTTATGCAATAAACATTACAAGAAAATTTTTTTATCTCTATTAGAAAAATATATGGACCCTGTCTGCATGAACCAGGTACTAGTCAATTGCCTTGAGTTGAAATTTTGGTCCACATATTAGACTGTGTCCGATATTTTCAAACTACCTAAGTTTAGACTTTTCTGTCTGGAAAATGTATCAGTTCCCTTCATTAGTATAAGGAGTAGTAAGACAACATATAAACATTAATTTACTACAATGGCACATATGAAGCAACTAATAAGCTATCTCACTGGTGACAGGAGCACATTAATTTGAAGAATCATATTCTTGTTTAAATCATAAAGAAAATTTGAAAAGATGGTAAGGTTCCAAAATTTCTGTATTCGAAGTTGTTGTTTTTCATTATCAGCTTTATATTCACACAACAAAAGATACTATTTTTATTCTGGATTATAGTGTTTGATATTGCACAGATTTTCCCTTACATTATTGTGAAACAAGAGAATTCTAATTATGCACTGTACATACAAAGCTTCCTTGTGTAATATTAAGATAGATCATTTGCCAAAAGAATAACCTCACAGAGAGGGCAAAAAAAAATGGACAACAAAGAGGTCTTTATATAACAATCAATTTCCAAGCATTCAGCCTCCCCGAGGGTGATTCAGATTTTCTCCTTGGTTTTTATTCCTCTCTCATGCATATCCACACCCCTCACAGATCAACTCAGTAACATCAGGGACTACTTTAGGATCTTATTTTTTCCCAAAAATAACTGAAAGTGGAACTTTCCGCCTCTTTATTTTCAATATGCACTAAAGAACAGCTGCATATTTAACAATCTAGAAGTTAAAAATAATGGTGACAAATAAAGGAAAAACAGAACAAAAAAATTAAGTGTATAAATTCTGGGTTAAAGTTTCATAAAGTGCAAATGCAAGCATATCTGATGCTGGATAAAAGAATATTTACAGTTTGAAATATTGATTAGAAAAAGGAAAAGGAAACTTGGAAAATATTCTATTAAAGCTTAACTTGATTACATTTAGAATTTGAGCTTCAAATGATGAAAAAATGCTTCTTTCTAATTTGATAATTTAGATGTTTGCATGCAGTTCAACAATTTAATTAGTGTTCTAGTAGTTTTTAGTAATAATAGCTCTTTTTCTTTAAAGTCTTTTCTTTCACCATTGTTTTGTTTTCATTGCCTCTCTCTTGTCTGTAGACAAGACACAAGAGTAGTGCTCATTATTAAACATTTACATGCATGAGGGTCAGCAAGATAGTTCAACAGAATAAGCACCTGCTTAGACAAGCATAAGGACAGGGTTAGATTCCTGGTACTGCATAACCGTTAAGCCCTGCCCAGAGGCATGCTGAGCTGGCAACTAAGTCTGGGTACAGTGGCCAGGAATGGTGACAAAAACCAAGAATCCCAGTGCTGGGAAAGCTGAAAACAAGAGGATTGCTACAAGTCTGAGTTTTACAGTGAGACCATGTACCAACTACATAAAGAAAAAAAATCTAGGAGTATGAATAATTAGCATCCTCTAACAGTGCAGTTACCAACATTCAAAGGATAGTTCTCCCTTATACAGGAAAATAAAGAACTGTATAAGGGAGTTATACAGCTACTGCAGTGGTAACTGCATTTTCATCAAATCAGAAAAAGTGCGACATTGTCTTGAAATATCTGCAAATAGAAAGATGCACTTCCATATTAAAGGGTTCTTTTCATTTTTTATTTTTTGTTTTGTTTTGTTTGGTTTGGTTTGGTTTGGTTTGTGGTACTGGGGTTTGAATTCAGGACCCTGTGCTTGCCAGGCAGGCACTTATGCCTCTGAGCTATCTTCTTGTCCCCACATTAAGTTTTGTTATGATTTATAAACTTATTGAGAAAAATTATGCCAGGTGTGGTGCCACACGCCTGTAATACTAGCACTTGGGAGGCTGAGGCAGCAGGATCAGTGCGAGTTCGAGACCAGCCTGGGCTACCAAAGTGAGCTCAAGGCCCGCCTGAACTGCATAGCAAGACCCTGTCTCAAAAAGACAAATAAATAAATAAATAAATAAATAAATAAATAAGAAAAATTACTTTATTAGAGCATATCCACGTTCAGCAGATCTGATCCACCCAAGTAAACATTTAATAGGAGTGTATAAATATATGTTTGGTCTTGCTGCCAGAGCTCTGTCATCTACCTGGAGTAATTCTATTACGTCACTGCAAAGAACTCTGTAGATAGTGCCTGACTTAAGGATGCTTCCATTTTGAACTTTTTAATACAAATATGGTGAAAAAGACATACATATTCAGGTGAAATCATATGTGAAATTTTAAATATTAATCTTTGCCTGTGCAGTAAAATGATACTTTCTCAATGCTGGTCAGGAGCAGCCATCCAAATGGTCATGAGAGAAACAACTGCTATTTAACAGTGTAATACATTGCTAAACTATTATATATCGAAAGGTTAGGCATATTCAGTGCTGTCTTCAACCAACTGTAAGCCAGGGAGAATTTGTTTACTTTCACTTTTCTATTGTTTGCTCTGCAGTTTATGAAGCATATACTTCTTTGTTCAAGGTATTCATTACTTTTTATCAATGTTACTTCTTAAAATTTTTAGCCCTGCAGATGTTTTTCCATTCCATTAGACTTTACTATTACTTGTTCAGAGCATGTTTTTAAACTTAATGTCCTTTTTGCAAGATATTATTCCTCTTATTCTCTAGACTGTAAGCTTCTAAACAAGAACTAATTAAATCATTCCTGTTTGCATAATTTAAAAATGGTATCAATGTGGATTATCAATTTATATATTGCATACACTTCATATTACATACCTGTGCATAGCCAGCTCAAAACAGCAAAAGCCTACTGAAACTTCCCTCTCTGAAATGACAATACTAACTTCACAGTTATGACCAAAAATCTTTATCATTCATGTTCTGTTATGAATGATAATGTGATATTAACATTCACAACAAACCTGACTTCTAGTCTAAATTTATTGCAGTTCTTATGCTAAATTTTGCTCTTGTTAACTTATATAATTTTGGTAGACTGTTCCTTCTGAATAAAAACATTTTTTATTTTAAATACCACTTAATTTTCTTTCAAGATTTGTTCACCCCACCCCCGGGGGTATGCTGAGATGGTAACTGGGACTGGGCATGATGGCACACACCTAGAATCGCAATGCTTGGGAGCCTGAAAACAGGAGGATAACGAAGCATTTGATCTGTGTAGTGAGACCTTGTAGACCCTGCACTAAGTACATTTGAAACAAAGAAAAAAAAAATAAAAAGATTTGCTCAATTGCCACTTATTACTCTAAATTAAATAGTTGTGCACATTCAAATAGTAGTTTACATGTTTCCCATAGAAGTCCAATGAAAACTCTAGAGCAAAGATGCTGTATTAAATATGTTCATGTGTATTGTGCCTGGAAGTCACCCACTTCTTATTAAGTATGCACTAATAGATGAGGGAATGAATATATGCTTTTCCTGTTTCTCTTCATGTCCCACACAGCTTATCCAACCCTTGATTATGCATAGATGCTCTTTATACTACACATGTCTAAGTTTATGTAAACCAAGGAGCAAATTCTACATAGTAGAGAGAAAAATAGAATTTAGATTTATAATTTAGTAAGTAGCAAACAAGTGAAAAATAATTAGCAAACAATTTAGTGGTACATGTACAGGCAATGATGCCTATAGTATTGTTACTCCAATAACACTGTGAGAAGCAAACTAAATAAGAAGAATGACAGGATAATAAATTTAGCATTATACCAATAACCGGAAGAGAGACAATAACCACAAGGATGCCTACTAGTTAGCTTTTTCATTATTGGGCACAGTACCAGTGACCACAATGTAAAGAAAGGAAAGCTTGTTTGGCTCCCAGGTTAGGGCATTCAGGCCATGGTAGACAGGATCTGAGGCAGAGACAGGATGGAAGAAGGGATGGAAGACGAAGTTTCTCAGTTCATGGCAGGCAGGAGGCAAAACAGGACACAGTGCCGGGGAGGACCAAATAAGGGACTATGTCCTAGTACTTAAAGATATGACTCTATGACCCACTTACACACACCCAGGAGCAAGTTTTTTACAAAAAAATTCCAAGTGTTTGGAATTTTTTGTGTTTTTGTTTTAATTTTTAATTTTTTTTTATTAGTACATATTTGTACCTCGTGATTTCCTTCATTTCTGTTCATCTTTTTCCACTACCTCATTCTGTTTTAGCCTCCTTCTCTTTTGCAAAGAAGTATCTACCTTTATCCCCTGAAGTTGGCAAATGAAGATTAAGACTAAATCGCAAAAGACCAGGAATAAAGAAGCATAGAGAAGATACTTAATAATAAAACCAATACAGAAAAGAGTAATGTAGAGTTCTAAGTTTTTTTCAGGCTTTTCCAAACTGCCAAATAAGAAAGAGGAAAAAAAATGTTGGTGCTGGCATATGTATGTGGCAGTGAGTGAACAAAAAAGATAATGAATGTAGTATGAGGCATCTGAATTCAGTAGCAATAGGTATTTAAGTATATGAATCTGAAAATCTTAGAATGGGTGGCTCTATAGATAAATATTTATTTTAAAACATAAAATACTATTCGAAATCATAAGCATAGGGGAAATTTTTCAAGAAGAATGAAGATACTTCTCCATGAATTTAAGTAACAATTTTCTGTATGACATAACTAATATAATTAAACACTGAAAGGTGAATATTGTTACTATTAATAATAATAGTGCCAAGCAATTTATTTCATTGCTGGATCTATATAGAACAGGACTTTCTGACTTAGCTTTATTACTTCAGTTCAATGTTTCTTAATGTGGTCTATCACTTTTCTTTGACTGTTATAGCACAATCAAAATAATTCTTTTAATTTTGTCTTTAATCCAGAATAACTTTTCACTGTTGGTGCCTGATTTCATCCAAATTCTCTGCCATGGAAAAAGTGAGTAAAAATTGAGTTAGGTCAAATGATATGTGGGTTGAAATTAGTTTCATAATTCATGAGAACTATTAAACTATTCAAAACTATCATCTTGCTACAATGAATTTCTTATGAAAGCCTTCTTAAGTGAAAGGAAAGTGGATCATTCTGTGAATTTTCCATTTCTAAAAAAATGACGAGAATTTAATTGGAACCGTCACATAATAGTTTCTAGATTTTAGTCACATAGCACTGTTATTATGTAAACATTTTTCCACTAATAACTATATGTTAACTAATTAACTTTTATTTCTAATATAGTGACTAATGCTAGCCTTGTTCAAATTTGATTTGTTTCTAAAGTTGTATTAAAACTGAATAACCAGAATGTGAATATCATGGACATTTTTCCATGGCTTTGATGCTTAAAATGTTGTTTTAAATAGACTATCCTGTTAAAAATATAAAATATATAACTATATGTCATGTACTTTTATGTTTATCCCTATAGATCATCTAATAGCAAAAGTTTTTATAATTGTACCTCCATTCACCTTTCAGTATATTAATTTTTCAGACTATGCAAATATTTAGCTGTTTAAAAAGTTTTTTATCAAATATTAACAAATAAGTTTACAAATAAATGAACTACTATTTTATACATAAAACAGCATTTATCAAGTATGTAAAAAATATGGTAACCAACTTCAAATAGATTTTGTGACTCCCACTTCATTGAATTCCTACCTTTCTACCATTTCTCAGATCTCATTTTATCTAATAAGTTGTTCATTTTAGTTCTTTGAGATTTTTTATTTAAAAGAAGTCTAAAACATTGCTACTAAATTGAATATTATTACAATCCAATCACATAAATCTCTTGTATGAAATAACTTTCTCTCACTTGTTATAGATTTCAAGTTCTACTAGGCAGACTTGCTTGAATACCTACATATACTGCTACATGCTTGAGCAATACATGCTGCCTTTTTATTTCTTAACATGAGATGCTCAAAGGATGGAGAAAAATATGTTATTTTATTCTCGTTTATGCCAAGTATATCAGCTCTAAATCATATACTGCTTTCTACTTTGAAGACAATCTAATTATTATATCAGAAATCAGGTTTTCTTTCCACCATGATGATGCCTAAGACCCAGAGTACCTCACATTACCCAGTGCAGGGTGTAGAGTGGATTTGTTGATGTGCTCTTTCCTGCTAACCACAGTAGCTGATTAAGGACTGGCTGAAGTGTGGCAAGTAATATATTCTCAACAAATTTCCTTGAATGTAACATTAGTCCTGGAGTGACCAGCATTGCTTTGATGCTTTAGCTATATCTTTCCTTATTTCAGACTAATACTGACTTCCCCCATCTTTCTAGGACACCTCAACCTGCGTAGCTAGACTTTCTCTTAAGTCCTGAATGATCTGGACAGTCGTTCTCCCTGTCTCTGTCTCTCAGCCTTTACACATCTTCTTCATACTCTTTCTTTATTTCACTCAATATCTGTCTCTATATCTCTCATTTTGCATTCAAATAATGAACAATAAGAATGCTGAAAAAATAAAGTCTTAAGAAATAGAAACTGGAGCCGGGCATGGTGGCGCATACCTATAATCCCAGCACTCGGGAGGTTGAGGCAGGAGGACTGGTGCAAGTTCGAGACCAGCCTGGGCTACAAAAGTGAGCTCAAGGCCAGCCTGAACTGCACAGTGAGACCCTGTCTCAAAAAGACAAAAAAAAAAAAAAAAAAAAAAAAAAAAAAAAAAGAAATAGAAACTATTAATCAACTCCACAATTTGAAATCCATCGCATTAATGAAAAAGTTTGTGGAAAGTGAAATTTTAAATATTAAAATATTGAATTATCTAAACTCATTTCATCATTGTTGGACTAAATTATTATGTGTTTGATAACCAACAAAGTAGAATTTCTGGAAAATAAGACTTAAGAAATTACTTTCAACATTCTATTTACACATTCTGAATTTATCATCTTTTTAACTGTTTGGTAAGCAAGTGAAAGAATCTGGGAGGTAACTAATCAAGATGAAATCCTTAAGAAAATTAATTATATTTGTTTACTATTTGATAATGGAATTATTAAATGACTATGAAGACCCCAACCTGATATTAAATGCATATCAGTTTCTCTGAATGTGTTAACATATTAAGGCAATTGCCATATATTGTAGTATTTATATACTGTAGAAATATGGTTTTAAAAAGTGACACATCACTGATAGATTTTTAGCTTCCCTTAGCATAAGTTCTCCCAGTAAGTACAAATGTCTCCCCAAACCATTTAATATTTAACATTATGTCATTATACAGCTATGATCACCTTATACCTTTTCTGATGACCAAAATGTAGAAGAATGGCAACCAAACAAATTAAAAATGAGGGTTTTTTTAAAATGGGAATTTTGATTTATTAAACATACTTTGATTATTAAACATACTTTGAGATAACTAGGCAAGAAAAATATTGTGAAATCATTGGCATATGTCAGGTGAATAAGGTGAAGAAAATAGAAAAATGTGCTTCTTAATTCATAGAGCCAACATTATACCAATTGTTCAAAAAGTAAAATTACAATTATATAAAACATGAAAAATAACATGCTAAATATTTATTCCTTCAATGACTTATTCTCAATTGAAAATAGCATCTCGGTGCAGAACTACCTGGAAGGCTGTATGTTAGTTTTATGCAATAACTTACAAGTCTGTTATCATATTTTGCTAATCTATCACCACAGCTATAAAACAAACTTTAATCTATCAAAGACAGTATTTCTAGTAAGCTTCCTTATTCCACGCAATATGAGGCATCAACATAAAGTCACATGTTTATTAATATCTGCACCATTCCAAATATAGTTTAGCTTGGGCTGGGGAGATAGCTCCAAGGCACAAGTGCCTGCTGGGCAACTGCCAGGTCATGAGTTCGAACCCTGGTCCCACAAAAAAAAAAAAAAAAAAAAAAAAAAAAAAAAAAAAAAAAAAAAAAAAATATATATATATATATATATATATATATATATATATATATATATATATATATATATATAGTTTAGCTTAATTTTTTGTTTAACCCTCTAATTAAATATATACATTATATTGAAAATAATAGTAAACAAAATATTATAAAGATATAGTAAGAGTTCAAATGAAAAGAAAATGTTACAAAGGTATTTTATATTAATCCCCTTCAAAGTAGTCCCTTTGTATTGAACACACATACCCCATTATTCTTGTCACTTTTTGAAGCATAATTTTTAGAAATATTCACTGTTTATTTTGATAACTCTCTGTTTTAAAAATTTTAAAAACATACAAAAACTTTGCTGAAGGAACAAAAGACTACATGAAGCTAAATGTCAACATACGACAATGAACATTTTTAGTGCTTGGCTATGTCTAATGAATTAACAATGAATTTGTAGTCACCATGAATAGGTAATACTTGGTAACTACATGGTTTATAATGCTTATAAGGCTTTGCTCTTTGGGATTAGAATCAGTGTTATTTGGTACTAAATTCATAATGGAATTGTTCTTCAAAAATTTCCTAAAGAGTGTATTTTATGATATAATGAATAATTTTCCATGTAATATTAAATAACCAACATAGTATTTAAGGATATTTTTTAATTCCCTAAAATCAAACAATTATATGGATAACAACAGAACATAACAAATGTTGGTTCTTATGAGTATAAGAAGCAACATTATAGTATGCTTATAAGTTAAAATAGCTTCAATGCATACTTCAAAGAAAAATTTCTTATGTTGGCACTGGCCTAATCAATTGAAGAACATGTTAAAATACATGATCATTTGTTGAAAACAAATGTAGCCTATTGGCTTTACATTTGAGGTGGATCTCCTTGAAATTCAGAAAGTAGGAATCAGAAAAATCACCTGAATAGTGAGGTTCATGATTATTGCCTTCCATAAGCTCATTTTTAACATTTCTCAGTGAAATATGGACATTAGTCTCACTGACTTCTGAAATGCAGGATTGTGCACCAAAGCTCTATGAAAATCTTATAGGAATAAAGTTTTCTATTGTCTTTTTTAAAACATAATGTAAACTGTTCTTGTGACACATTACTGGTTGGAGTCCTTTGAGTGAATATTATGACTTGTATAATTCCTTTACCTTTGGACATCTTTCAACATGCCCATTCTTTCTGTGACCAGTCATTCTCTATGTTACTAACAAGTGTTTATACAACCAACCATTTTTTAAATTAGCATCACATCAGTGGTACCTTGCATCTAATGAGGAAGCTTCAACCCTGGAAAGATATCTGCCCAAAATATTGGTCTTGGAAGATTTAAGAAACATAGAAGTATGTAACTGTGATATCTAGAGATAATTCAGTTTGATTTAAGCATTGTATAAAGACATAATTGTAACAAATCCTTATATTAAAAGCGATTTTTATTACATTAAAGATAGATGTTAGCCGGGCGTTGTGGCGCACGCCTGTAATCCCAGCACTCGGGAGGCTGAGGCAGGAGGATCAGTGCGAGTTCGAGACCAGCCTGGGCTGCAAAACTGAGCTCAAGGCTACCCTGAACTGCATAGCAAGACCCTGTCTCAAAAAGACAAAAAAAGAAAAAAAAAAGATGTTGCTTGGAATTCTTTACTTTTAACTAATGCAGTGTTGCTTAATATCATTTGTAAATAATGTGATATTCATCTCTCAGGATTTTATTGCACAAAATCTTGTTTCTACTGATTATTTCAAGAAACATTTTAAGAAAAAACTGTACACTTTGCTTATGAACTTTCTTTGGTTTCAGTTAAACCAGATTTTTTTTTAAGCTAAGGGAAGACTAGTAAAGCATAGGGCTTTTGTTTAAGATAAGGGAAAACTAGTAAAGCACAGAGGGTGAAAGTATGGTGTAGATTGTGTAGCTTGTTGCAATATTCCTCATTACTGAACCTCACTTAGGAAAGATGAGCAATTTGTGCATTCCGCAGAATTCCTACTCGATAGCAACATCTATATGAAAATTTTGCTTTAAACCTAAATTATTGCTATTAATCTTTCCATTTCTCTTAGTTACTCTTCTCTTGTTGCTTGTACCTGATACTCAAAATGAGGGAAGGAAACATTTATTTAGCTCACTGTTATTCGAGGTTTCAGTCCATATTCAGCTGGGTACAAGGCAGAGTGGCACATGGCAGAAAACAAACTTTCATGGCAGCAGCTAAGAGCAAGATGGAAGAGAGAGCTAGCAGCAGCTCCAGTGGCTAACTTCTCTTCCTTTACCTTGAAATGCAAGTCACCTGCCCCAGGGGAGGTGCAGCACCCACACCCACAATAATCAATTACAAATTTGAGAAGCTGCCAAAGGACTACGTGAGGCCTTGGGTGGGGGGGGCACCTATACAAAAACCATAACACCATTATTCATTTCTATATTATATACTAAATGACAGTAACATACTTATTTACAGTTAGAAAAGAGTAACTGCAGAACTCTTTTGTCTCTGGTATCAAAATCAAATAAATTTTAAATTGATCTCAGTAAAATATGATTAAAAATCAAATTAAAGATTTAAAAAAAAAGAATTGTGTGGAGCAGTTGAAGCATGAATGGAATGGAAGATGATATCCATTAAAATTATTCATTAAAATCAATATTCCTATTTTGTTCAGTACAGAGCAATTACTGAGTTAACACAAACGTACCTTTTCAACACAGACAGTTAAATATATTTTGATGGCACTAAGTAACTGGTTAGCCTTCTCTAGTAAAAACATTCTTTGCTTAATCTTCTTTTTTTATCCAATAAATTATGTTTAAAATGATCAAACTGTGTCATATTATCTATAATGCTACTAAGAATAATATCTAAAGTACTTAAACTAATTATATCTGTTTTGTAAGATTAATTATCATTAATAATTTAACATATTTTATCATTTGAGTCAGTATTTGTTCTGATCTTTAACTTTAGAGAGTGCACTGTATATGTACCACATAATTAGAGCGTATGTATCACATAATTAAGGGTAAATGCTAGGAAATGAGACTAATGAGACCAAATCAAACTGAATTATTTAAGCTTTTTTTCTTTAATTTTAGAGGTAGATTATTTAGTAATTAAACACTGGTTTCATTTTCTCACACTTGCATATGTCTTCTTTGTTTTAAGCTCCTTGCTATAAAAAACTCACAAATGTTTTCCTTGAAAATGAAGGGAAAGGACCTCTTGTTTGCCTCAAATAGGGGGAAAATAATGAGTAGCAGTAGTTTTAAACCTTTTTCTTTCTCTCCCATCTTTCTGACCCACTCTAGTTTCCTAAAACCCTCTTTGTTTTTCTTAAGGACTCATGGATTTTCTTGCAAACTAAAACTTGGATAGCTTTCTATCAGTTTATATTCTATTCTCCCAGTACCTATCTATTGTGATGAGAAATTAACATTATAATACAAAAGCTTATTCAAAAAATTAAGTTATTTAAAGACGTATTTTGACAAAAGTACTTTTACCTTCTTACTGTATCATTCACAAATTTCATGAGTTTTACACAGATTTTTGTGAATAACTGCTATGAGCCATGTTCTATTGTTACATAGCACTATTGGTGAAATTTTGAATATAGCACTCCGGCAATAACAATCACATTTTCAGGTGTCATTCTTTGGGTATTCATCAAGTGCATTTTACTGTTTTAGGACTTAGATAGTTGTTCTAAGGATAGGTCAGTAATCACAGAGCCAAGAGCTTTGTTCTCACAGAGATGAGGGAATTGTTGAGAAGAGATGAATGTGCATTTTTAAAAATATATTTAGTACAGGGTCTCACTACATAGATCAGACTCATAATGATTCTCTTGTTTTCAACCTCCCAAGCACTGGGAATTACAGATGTGAAACACCACGCTCAGTCAACATTGTCATCTCACTATGCCCCAGGGTCAAGCCAGCATGGAATGCCAGAGATTGAACCCTGGAAGCCTTTTTACCATGACAACTCCTGCATTCTATAAGTGTCTAGAACCAATGGCGCATGGATGTTGCCAAGGTTGCTGCCAGCTGGAGAAGTAGCTAGACTTTCTTCTCTCTTCACTGTAGTGGTCAAATGCTTGGATCACTGAGTACTCAACCTGATTCCCAGGAATAAATTCTCTATCCTGGAGCAATTCTGGAATCTGGTGTGGCCACTGCTGTCATTCTGGTACATTGGACTCTGCAGATTTCTTCTCAAGACAAAGTCCCTTACATTTGCAATTCTGAGGCCATGAAGGACCAACAGTTACCACCTTATGTGACACCATTAGGCCATCATCTCCATTCTTTCATTCCTTCTCAATAATGGTGGTCCTCTCAGCTCTATCTTTGCATTACTTGGCTTTATTGGAGCCTCCTTTTTGACTAAACTCACATTTTAAATCATTCTGCTGAACTCCTTGATCCTGATTCTCAACATAAATCTCAACAATAATAGCCATGTCAGTGCCTCAATATTTGACTGCTTTGAAATTTCTTTATTCAGATTAGCCAATCTTCTATGCTTAATCTCAGTCTCAGGCAAAGTCTCTGGACATGAGCAAAATTCAGACAAAATTTCTGCCAAGCCATAACACAAATTACTCATAGTCCAACAATCACTTCAGGCCTTATTCCCAGCAAAACCTCCCCTGACTGGTCTTACAGGTAGGATTTCTATCGTCCTTCTGGTTTTCTGTGCTCTCTTTAGAACCTCCCATACAAAGTAACCAAAGCTGTTCCAGCACTTCTCCTGAAGGTGATGTCTCTGAACATTTCCTATCTCTTCCAATAAGCTCTTCGCAAAATCTTGCAATCCCTATGGTCAGGTTGTCACAGCAAAGACGCCAATTCATACTCTGTCTCAGTTACTCTTCTCTCATTGCTAAGTTGTTAAAGTTCCTCTGTAACTTATTCGTTGTTGAGGAGGGTGTTGTTTAATTTCCATGTATTTTGTTCTTCTTTTGGTATCTTTTGTCATTTACTTTAATTTTCATTGCAATGTGGTCAAATAACATGGGATTATTTCTGTTTTCTTGCATATACTTAAGCATGACTCACACGTGAGTATGTAGTTTATTTTCAAAATGTCCCATGTTCAGCTGAAAAAATAATTGTATTCAGAAGCGGTTGAGTGGAACATTCTGTATATGTCCACTAATTCTAGTTGGTCCAACTTCTGGTTCAGTTCTGCTACTTCTTTGCTAATTTTATTTTGTCTGGTTGACCTATGTTTTTGGGATAAAGGTGTGTTAAGGTCTCTTGTTAAGATAGTGTATTTGGTATTAGATTTTTCATGTCCATTAAGATTTGTCTTCTATAGCTCAGTGCTCCCATGTTGGGTGCTTACATATTTATAAGTGTCACTTCTTCATCTTAAATGCTTACTCTGACCAGTATGTAGTGGTCTTATTTATTTCATTTGATCAATTTTGGTTTGAAGTTCAGGCTATCTGAAAGCAGGACTGCTATCCTTGCTTTTCTCTGAGGTGCTGAATCAATGTAGTATGGTTTTTCATCCTTTGCCTTTCAACCGGTGAATTTCTTTATGAGTTAGGTGTGCTTTTTTGTACAGTATATTGTTGGATTTTGCTTCCTAATCCACTGTGCCAGTCTATTTCTTTTTATTGGAATATTAAGTTCATTTACATTGATGATTATAATTGACTTATGTTTGATATGTTTTTTTACCTGTTGTTGTTTTCCCCTTTTGTCCCTGTGTTTAATTGATTGATTTTTCTCTTCTATTCATGGAGTTCCGATCAGTTTGGTTCTTCATTAAAATATCATCTAGTAGTCTGTGTATGCTTGGGGTTTTTAATGGCGAATTTCTTCAGTTGTTCTTTGTTGTGGAAGTATTTTTCTTCTTCCTCATACTTGAAAGAGATTTTTTTCAGGGCATAGCCTTCTGGGCTGGAATTTGTTTTCAAAGAGGAACTGAAGCACTCTGTTACATGCTCTTCTCAAACTCATGGTTTGTAAGGAGAAATCTGCCATTATTCTGATGAGTTTTCTTTTAAATGTGATCTGTTTCTTTTCTCTAGTAGCTTTTAGTATATCATTCTCCTAGATTTCTGGGATCTTGAGTATTATACATGTAAAGATTAGAAACTAGCATCTTAAAGAAGTGAATAACAATAAGGAAAGTTTAGGGTGGGTTGTAATCTGTTACTTAGGGATCTTAGAAAACTAGGATCAAAAAAGATGTAACAGCTTAATCCTGATTGATATCTCCACTCTTACTTAAGACATTGGTGATCCCCCTCTCCTCCCTGTAAATCTTCTATTGCATTATCTGAATAAAAAGGAGTTGCTTCTAGAGTTCTGGGCTCACTTCAAGAGAGACAGATCTCAGTGAGTCCTCTGAGCTACCTTCATTGGGTTTTCTTGTTCCTTTCGGGACCAACACAGAACATTACAACAAGTGGTGCCCAATGCGGGGCATGGAAGATGACCAGGGGTGAGTTAAGAGAGGCCTGACAGAGTGGGAAAAATATATCCAGAGTAGTCGAGACCACCAGCAATAGTTCAGAGTAATGGAAAATTCTGCTTCAGTAGAAAAAGAGTATGTCCATCTTATAGAGACATTACTCAAAGGAGCAGTGGTAAAGGTGAAACCAAAGAACTTCGAAGAATTGTTTTTCCTTATAAAAAGGCATTGTTGTTGGTTTCAGCCTAAAGGAAAAGTTGCTCTAAACTTAAAAGTTTGGAAACAGTTATGAAAGCTCTGCATAGAGCACAACAACAAGGAGAATCTATACGTTTAAGTGTGTGGTCTTTGTGTAACCTTACTTCTTTGGCTTTGGAGCCCCTCCAGTCTGATTCTGAGGAATCAAGTCTGCAGCCGACTCCTCAGACTCAGGAAGGCAGTCTTACAAGGGGTTCAGTTGATGAGGACAGTACAAATCATGAAGGCAGCACCACATCTCTTAAATTTTCCTTGTTGGGTAAAAAATCTAAATCAAAGAATTAGAGAGTAGAGCAAACATTTTTGGCTCATCAGCCTCTGTCCTCTGATTCCACAGACTTTTCAGATGTTCAGGGGAATGGGTTGGAGAAAGGCAAATAACCAGGAGTTATCCCATCAAATGGAACATTTGACACAAATGATATCCAAACTGGTGGATCGATTGGATGTTTCAAGTCCATCCTCAATGCTTGCCAAATTTCAACCTCTGCCTCCTCCCCTAACTAATCTCTCAGCTCCTCCATATGAGCACAAGCAACCTGTCTGAAGGGGTAGAGTGACTCAAGCTATATTAGAAGGAAGGAACCAGGGAGATACAGAGGCTTACAGAACTCCACTTGGAGTTTGCCCTGTTGTGGTTCAGCAACATCCTCCGAATGAGCAACACCCAAATGGTTATGTACAGTGGGATTATCGACCTTTGGCTTTGCAAACCATCAAAGAATTGAAGCAAACTGTTATGTTTTATGGAATGCAATCTAATTATGTTGTCGGCCTCTTACAAGAATTGGCAGATGAACATAGGTGTATTCCCCATGATTGGGAAGTATTGTGCCATAATATTTTGGAACCAGGACAGTATCTTCAATTCCGCACCTGGTGGAAAGATGAGGCAGAAACCCAGGATAGGATAAATAGAGGCCAAAAATCTGCCTGTTGCTATAACAGCATATCAGCTTACTGGCTCAGGCACATGGTTTGGTATTCCAGTTCAACTTCAGTATGATGATATGGTCATTGTTCAGACGTGTTTATGTTGTCTCAGAGCATGGGAAAAGGTTGAAAAACCGGGAGAAGCTCAAATGTCTTTTACTAAAGTAATATAGTCTCAAAAGGAACCTTTTGTTGATTTTATCTCTCGACTCAAGGAGGCGATTGATAAAACAGTCAGACAATTTGATCTTCTGGATATGTTGTTACAAGCTTTGTCTTATGAAAATGCTAACTCAGAATGCCAAAGGGTTATACACCCATTAAAGGCTCAAGGTGCTTCAGAGGAATATATTAAGGCTTGTGCAGATATTGGTTCTGAGGCCTATAAGGCTAATTTATTGGCTGCTACTTTAGAAAATTCATATAAACAAAATCTTACTAAATGTTTTAACTGTGGCAAAGTAGGGCATGAGAAAAGGGATTGTAAAAAAGAAAAGAAAAAGGGCAAAGATAAAACTAAGCCACCAGGGCTGTGCCCAAAATGTAAAAGAGGAAAACATTGGCCAACTGAATGTCTCTCCAAATTTGATAAAGATGGTCAAACTTTACAACAGCAGGGAAACTGGACAATGGGCCCTCTTCCTTGGGGCCCAGAGATCAACAATACGTGGTATCAGTAGTTTCCTTTGAACAACCCCATAATCAACCAAAATTAAGAGTTTCAGATTTCTTTCATGCCACACCAGGAAATGCAGCCTTAGACATTGTAGCTATAAAAAAATCAGCTTTTGCAATCTGCTTATGGAGTATATAGAATTCATACTAATATTTTTGGCCCCATACTCAAAAATACTGTTAGTTTGATTATAGAGAGAAGTAGCCTTACTAGCAAAGGTGGCTTTGTACAATTAGGAGTCATCAATAGTGATTATGAAGGAGAAAGTCTTGTGATGATGTCTACCTCTATACTCTTTCAGATAGTAAGTAAACAGAGGATTGCTCAGTTACTACTGCTACCTTATATGAAAGGAAATAGCATGCCAGGGAAAAGAAAAGGCGGATTGGGAAGCACTGATTTTTCAGTATGGTGGCAAACACTTCTGGAACAAAGATCCCAGTTATCTATAACTATTCAGGGTTTGGTTTTTAAAGGGCTAGCAGACACTGGAGTTGATGTTTCTATTATATCCTCAAAGGACTGGCCTTGTCGGTGGCCTACGATACCTGTTTCTGTCACATTTTCAGGAGTAGGAACCATGACTAGTGTTCAACAAAGTCAAAATATGTTGGCCTGTATTGGGCCAGATGGTCAAAGGGGAAATTTACAACCCTATGTGGCAGACACTGCGATGAACTTGTGGGTGTGTGATCTACTTTCTCAGTGAGGAGCTTCTTTAGAGATCCCCACAGTTTCCCAAGAGACAAACACTTTCGCCTTAAATCCAAATTTAGAGTAATGGCCATTGCTCCGAGCTTCACCCTCCCCCTTAAGTGGTTAACAAAAGAGCCTATTTGCGTGGAGCAATGGCCTTTAACAAAAGAGAAGCTTTTGGGTCTTGAAAAAAATTATTCAAGAATTATTAAAGGAGGACAGAATAGAAGCTTCAATAAGTCCCTGGAATTCCCCAGTATTTCTCATTAAAAAGAAGTCAGGTAAATGGTGATTAATTACAGATTTAAGAAAGATTAGTGCTATTTCAGCCAATGGGTGCATTGCAGCCTGGCCTTCCACAACCTAGTATAATTCCCAATGACTGGTTTTTAACCATTATTGGTTTAAAGGATTGTTTTTATTCTGTTCCCCTTTAGCCTTCTAGATAGAGAAAAAATTGCTTTTATGATCCCCTCCTTAAATAATAACAAACCTAATCCCAGGTATCAATGGAAAGTCTTGCCTCAGGGAATGTTTAGTAGTCGGACTCTTTGTCAGCTTTATGTGAGCCAACCTCTGGAACAGTTAAGATGTTTATTTCCCTCAGCATTAATCTTACACTATATGAACAATTTATTGTTTGCCCATTCTGACAAAATTAAATTAAAACAACTTGTTATTAAGGCTGACTCAGTCTTAGGAGAATATGGATTAATGATAGCCAAAGAAAAAATACAAGAACAACCACCTTTTGAATACCTAGTTAATAAATTAGATCAAAATTGTGTCTGGCCTCAAAAGGTTCAGTTACAGCGAGATTGCCTACACACTTTAAATTATTTTCAAAAATTGCTGGGAGACATTAATTGGCTTAGGCCTTTTTTAGAAATTCCCACCTATGCCCTGCAAACTTATTTCTTACATTACAAGGAGAACCTGCCTTAGATAGTCCCCGATCTTTAAGTACTTTAACCAAAAAAGAACTTTTACAGATTGAACAAATTATGCAAACTGCTTATTTGGATAGAATTGATCCTAATCAACTGGTTGTAGTAGTTGTTTTCCCATCACAACACTCACCTACAGGAATGTTTTGGCAAGAAAGGTCGTATTTTAGAATGGTTATTTTTTCCTAATAAGGAGAAGAAAAGATTATCCACTTATCTAGATAAAATCTGTAGAATTATTACTAAAGGTAGGTTAAGACTTTGCCATCTTATTGGCACAGATCCCCAACAAATTATAGTGCCACTTACTCAAAGAGAAATTCTATGTCAGTATAAACTTTCAAATGAATAGCAACTTGCTTTACGAGACTTTTTGGGTGACATTCACAATAATTTTCCCAAAAATAAACGCCTTCAATTTAAAAGAACCAAATGGATATTACCTTCTGTTGTTAAAACTAAACCTATTCCTAAAGCAGCTACATTTTTTACAGATGCCAATAAGCTTGGCATGGCAGGATATACAGGTCCTAGAATTAGAATCGAACAAACTCCTTTTCACTCTGCTCAAAAGGCAGAGTTAGCTGCCGTTATTATGTTACTTCAGGATTGCTCTGATCCATTAAATCTTGTAACTGAATCCCAGTATGCTGAACATATAGTAAAAGGAATAGAAACTGCCACCTCAATTGCAGACAGTTCAGAATTGATACAGTTATTCTCTACACTGCAGCTTCTTATCAAAAATAAAAATCAACCTCTCCTTATTACACATATCAGAGCTCATACTACATTGCCTGGTCCTATGTCAGCAGGAAATAAACAAATAGATCGGTTACTTGTAGGTAATGTTCAAGCTGCTATGGATTTCCATGCTTCCACTCATAATAATAAACAAGGGCTTATCAATAAATTTAATATCACACACAAACAGGCACAATATGTCTTAAACTCTTCCCACAATGCAGTGTTCTACAAAGCCATCACTTTCCTCAAGGAGTAAATCCAAGAGGAAACGCAGCCAATCAGCTGTTGCAGATGGATGTTACTCATATTTCTTCTTTTGGAAAATTACAGTATGTACATATGTCCATAGACACATTTTCACGTTTTTGCTGGGCTACCCCTTTACTCAGTGAAAAGGGTCAATATGTCATACAACATTTGTTAGAAGCATTTAATGTAATGGGACTCCTACATCAGATTAAAACTGATAATGCACCTAGTTATCTTAGTGATGTTTTAAAAACCTTTTCTAAACATTGGAACATTAATCATATTACAGGTATTCCCTATAACCCCAAAGGCCAAGCAATTATAGAAAGAGCTAATAGAAGTTAAAAAGAAATACTTATTAAACAAAAAGGAGGGCATAGTACGGGAATACATATGAATACTCCTACGTTAATAATACAAAAAAGCTTTATTCACGTTAAGTTTTTTAAATCGGCTGCCAGATGGATCTTCTGCTGCAGACCATCACTGGACAAAGGAAGTGAGCGTTCCTTTTCAACAGCCTATTTTCTTTCTAAATGATATTGATCAGCAGGTTCCAGAAGTTTATCCAGAGATGGGGAAGAGGTTTTGTTTGTGTCATTACAGATACCAGACAACTAATTTGGGTACCAGCTCAAAGAATAAAACCTATAAAATGAGTAAGTGTTAATATTGTGATGTAAAATCTTGATTGATGAAAAAAACTCACTTGACACTTTATAGGAAACTAAGAAATAAATTTCCAAAGACTTGGAACTGGGAGAAAACCAGGGAGAGAAAACAAAAGACATAAAAATTAGCTGCCTTATTGCAGTTTTGAATCCAAAGTTCCAATTTTCTTGGCTCCAAGAAGAGTTCAAAGACGATAAAGTTCACCTATTATGGCTGTCAGAAGCTAGGCCACAATAAGAGGCGTCGTCTCAAGAGACCTACAAGCCATGCCCTGACTGCCAAAGCAGCCACTAGAGGTGAGACTGCACTCTGAGGTGAAGGCCCCAGAGTTCAGACTCAGCTTTCCAGAAGGTCCAGTAGGACTAAAAGGGCACTGGGCCTGCCTGTTCCCTCGGGCCAGACAACCTCTGTCATCTCCATGGAGGAGCCCTAAGAAATCATGACTAAAAGAAAACCCAGCCTATTGCTGGACATTGGCACAGATCTCTTTGTTTTTCTCTAACCCTGACTTTCCTTCCAGTTTTTATACCTCAAAAATTAGAACAAAACATGCAAATTAAATTAGCTCACTGATGTCATTGTTCTCTTACAACAATAACCAAAAATAAAAAAAAAGGATATTCTGGTTTTCATGAGTTCTCAAAATTTAGAGATGAGTATAATAGAGATAACATTTATATTCTCAGAACAAGGGCCAAAATTTGACTTCCAATATAACTATATAGCCCATGGCAAGATTCTCCTTCCATGATGCTGTTCCAATATTTATGGGAGATGTTAAAGAAGAGAACAAAAAGGAAAACGTGAACTCATAATAGCCTTCACATCCACAGCTGCTACAGCCAAAGGAAGCATTAAGCCAAAGTGTACAGACTGTTCATTTTGTGCAGCAAGGGCACAAAGGTTAAAAACAATTATGGACTTCTCAAAAACTCAGAGCTGAGTAACTCTCATCTCATGTAACCAAATCTGATCTGTTACAAAATATCTTTAATGGCATGGACAACTTTGATCCTTTTCATGTTATTTTATGGTTTATTGAAAATGTAGTAGAGATTTCTGTATGTTGTCTCTGTACTATTTGTATGTCCTGTTTAGTTCAAAAATGAGGACAGATCAAACAACAAGTTATGGATCAAAAGTCTACAGTCCTCACCCTAATGTTTCAAAAGATTCCTTTTCAACCATTTTTAATAATGAAAGTGGGGAATATGTAGAGATTAGAACCTAGCATCTTAAAGAAGCAAAGAACAATAAAGTTTAGGGTGGGTTGTAATCAGTTACTTAGGGATCTTAGAAGACTAGGATCGAAAAAAGGTGTAAAACCTTAATCCTGATTTATATCTTCACCCTTACTTAAGACATTGGTGATCCCCTCTCCTCCCTGTAAATCTTCTATTGTGTGATCTAAATAAAAAGGAGATGCTTCTAGAGTTCTGGGCTCACTTTGAGTGAGACAGATCTCAGTGAGTCCTCTGAGCTACCTTCACCGAGTCTTGTTGTTCCTTTCGGCACTGACACAGAAGATTACAACAATATGTCCGGGTGTGTTTTTAGTCGGGTTGATGTTATTTTGAATTCTGTATGCCACAGTTACTTGAATGCCAGGTTGTTTTCTCATATTTGGGAAGTTTTCTGTTGTTATTTCTGCCCATATTTTTATATCATTTATATTAATTCTATCTTTTTTGTTTGTGCATATTAATCTCATGTTGTTCTTCTTTACATCATCTTGCAGATGTTGAATTATTTTATCCTACATCCTAATTGTTTTTAAGAGATCCTCTTTATATTTTCACTAGCTGCAACTGTGAATTCAAGACCTGAAACTCTATCTTCACTTTCTTTCATATGGTGTTGCTAGCTTGTAATTGAGATTTTATTTTCTTGTATACCTCTTTGAAACTGCTTATGTGATGTATTTCTTTCCTATATTTCTAATTGAACGATTCCATCATTTTTCTGTTCTCTAATTTTTTATCAATGTCTTCTTTAGGAGCATTAGTACTTCTTTCATTATAGTTACCATTTCCTTTTTTACTTCAGTAATTACTTTTGATCTGATTTCCTCACTACATTTCTGAAATTGTTCATTTATTTCAGATGCTATTAATTCAGAGATGTCTTTTTGTACTTCAGAGGTTATTTCTGATCTAATTTCCTGTATATTTTTCTTCAGTTTCCACTTTTTTACTTCAGATACTATGAAATCATACTTTTCTTTTTTTTTTTTTTACTTCACAAGTAATTTCTGATCTGATTTTCTCTGTACATGTGTACATTTATTTCTTTACTTCAGATGCTATTAATTCCAAGGTTTTAGCTGTGTGATTCCCAGTTTCTTCTATGTTATTGTCTCCTGCATTTGTTCTGGGTTGCTTGGGGCCTGAAATTGTATCTTACTCCTTCTCTTTGTCATTTTGTATAGCAGGGTCACCTGATATGGTATAGTGCTTTGGTGTGGTTATGTCATTAGCACTTACTGAATCTCGGGTCCGGATCAACTGATTTGGGACTTGTCCAGGTGTGCTTGCTGGATCTGGCTTCTGTGCTCTGCTTCTTCTTGCTGCTGCTTGTGAGCGTGAACCTGCTGTGCTCCTCTGGCAAGATGTTCAGCCCCTAGATTGGCTGGTAGGGTCTGAACCCAGGTAAATTCTCTGCAGGGAATTTTGCTGTAGGATTTCACAGGATGTGCTGGGTCTGGGGTTTGAAAAAGTCCCTATATATTCTCGTGCAAGTTGCTGGTGTCCAGGTGGGCAAGTATCTGATTGGGGCAGGGAGGAAAAATGCCCCTACTTACATTCATATGCCAGTCAGTGCACTCTGGGCAGGCAATTACCCAGTGGGGATGGGCAAGCAAAAGTTTCCTACCTATACATGTGCACCAGTTATTGGGCTCTGGATGGGTAACTCATATATTTAATGCTTTCAGAATAACACTTTGTTGCCTATAAATGCTATGCACAATACAGAAGTTTTACATTAAATATATGAGCTTTTTTCTCTAGAGATGCAGAATGATAATGCATTTCAATTATTTCATCAAGCTCAGGGAAACATATGGATGATTTAGTACCAAAACTTAAACTCATTCTCTCAAGTCTCTTCCATATCATATTCAAACAAAAAGACGATAGTATATATTACAAAAATCATCACTTATTAGCACCATTGCTAATTGGAACCACATCTTTAGTTAGCGTTGGAACTTCTGTGGGACTACCTTATTTTATTATTCCTTTTGGTCCCACCTCTTCACAGTTCTTTGAACATTAGAATATTGTGCATGACTAAGCATTTGTGCAGAAAGTGGTATTGGGATCAGAGCTCTGGACATTTTTATTGTCAGTGTACTGCCTTAATCTTTTTAATATAATTTTTGTCTATGAATGACCAATATGGCTTATTTGGGCTTTCACTACAGTATGCTATGCTATGATGAGGTTATTTCTAACAAAAAGAAAATAAATGAATGTTTTGTTATGCAGGTGTTGCTTTGACTTGCTCTTGATCACCCAGAAAAAAAAAAAAAAAAAAGCTTGATTATAATGCATGAAACGCAGAGTTAGATTGATGAGATGAGCTGTAGGAGGCTTGGATCAATAGCCTCCAACATTGCAAGCTTCACTGGTGGCCCACTGCAATTGTAGAACATTGGACTGTGTGTGCATCTGCTTCCTCTTAGTTCAAAGAGAAGAATTTTCTTTTTTTTTTTTTTTCCTTAGCAACATCAATAGGAAGGTGGGTCATGCCCACACACTGTGCTCTGTAGAACTATTGTGAGGATAAAATACAATGTGTCAACTGTTAAAAAAAGAAAGGGGGGGGGAAGGTAATGTTTATTGAAAGTGTCAATGTTTAATTGTTCAATCAATCTTATATACCTATATCTATTAATCTAACCTTATCTGATGATGAGAATATGTAATATTACCATTGTTAAATTCAAATAAAAAAGAAATAGCATACTATCACTTAACCCTTTCAATAATATACTAATGCATACTTTATGTATGCATTATGTATGTATTCAAATAAAAAAGAAATAGCATACTATCACTTAACCCTTTCAATAATATACTAATGCATACTTTATGTACTTTTCTTTTTTGAGAGAGGCAAAGGGAATCTGTATCATTCATCTGATATTCAAAAGGTTGTACTCCTTATTGCTTCTGCAACGTATTATTTCAAGGTTCATTATATGTATATATATATATATATATATATATATATATATATATATATATATATGAAAACAGAAACCTTATGAAAGTAGGGGTATTCTGTGTGTATTTGCTCACTTGGTAGAGTAGATGTTATGCATATTCACCTAAGCTCCTGTACATAGTGCTATGCAAATATTTCACTGAATTGAGTTTTTAAAAAAAAAAACCAGGCACTATTCACACATTAAAGCTCTAAAGAAAAATGGAAATTCCAGTGCAAAATTCTGATTTTCACTTAATTCTTCTCTAATCCAAGTTTTAACTGGTAACATACCCTCCCCCACACACACACCAGAACTTCAACATGTGGTGGAAATTCTCACAATGACTGCTCCCTTCTAACATCATTTGCAGATCAGCCACAAAGATTAATTTAGGACTCATAAAGGGAAAAAAATTTCATAGAACCTTGAGTTTAAATTACACCAATCTGTTACTGTTCCAAAATAAACGCATCAGGTGGCATTTAAATGCAGGTGGTTAACCGCTTTATCAGTGCAGGTATTTAAGCTATTAGAACTATAATTAGAAAAATTAAATTAAACACACTTCATGTAGATTCTAATTCTAGCAGCACTGCCCTGGATGTTATGCTATTTCTATTGACAATTATAAAATATACCTAAATCACACATATTTGTTTCTGAGTAAGAGCTGAAAGCAAATAATTAAGTTGTTATACATGAACTTCAGTGGTCAACACACCTATGTATCTTTGTCTTATGCCTGCTACTCCTCTTGTTCTCAGAAATCACAGGGGAGGCAGATGAATGACACTTGATTCTGCCAGCTACACAGTGGACTGATTAGACACAGCCCTGTACCATAGGTACACTCAATTACATGCCTTCCAGAGACAGGCATTCCTTGAAGCTAAAAGTATTGAATCTGTTGATTTCACACATTTTATACCAGGAGAAAACTGATCAAATATATTTGAGCCTTCAATTTTATTTCATAACATAATTCCTTCTTCTGTTTTTCATAGCTAGAAGGAGTTTAGTAAATTAAAAAGGGCAAATTAAACTGGCTTCCAAATAATTAAGTCATTCAGAACTGGACAATAACTTCATTATTTGGAATCAAGTCATCTGTGGTACAAAATATATGACATTAGATTTAAGGTATAACTTAATGTATATCATGAATTAAGTCTGTATTTAATTTTTAAGATTATTAAATAGAATAAACTCAAGAAAAGAATAATACCAAATCAGATATATTTTCTTTTATCATTCTTATAACAGAAACACTTTTAGTAAGCACTGCCCTAAATGTAGCTTGCTTATTAACAAGACTGTTCTGTATTAAAGATAAACACATAAGTATTAGGTGCTTATAGGAAATACACACTATAGAATAGCTCTTGTATGGATCAAGACTCAACACATGTTACCTTTCAAGTCTTTCTTACTATACATAAGTTAAATATTCCTTTCTCTTTTTTCATCTGTTTCTTTTTTCTAATTGAAGAAGACCTAAGAAATATTTAGTTATTAATTTAATAGCTATCACAGGCAGGTAAACATGTGTATTTAAATATAATGTTAAATAATTTTACAGAACCAAAATTGGCTCCTTATTAAACTAAAAATTCCTTCTGCAATTACAAATTCCATGGAAATTTTTGCCCATTAATCTCACTAAGGTTTAAGCCAAGTTTCAACAAGCTCTTCCGTATGACAGCATTTTCGATTTACAATAATTCTGGAATTGGTAAAAGAATGTCTTTCAGTATGACAAACCTGATAGAATTAACAAATTATAGAAAACAATCTGTTTCTTCACCAACACAACTGGCAAGTGCTATGATTTGTGATGTTTATCATAAGCCAACTAATGAACATTTTATGCCTATTTTGGCTTTCATAAAGGTAGATTTAATTTCTGAACAAGTTCAGGAAAGTACTTCTTTCAAGCATGAAAACTATTTAAATTAATTAAGCTAATTAAGTTAATGAATAATTAAGATAATTCTTCACTTTCACACAATTCAATCTCTTATCTTCAGTGCAATTCTCAAAGGATGGTGCTAGGATTCCTAAATACAATCACAAATTATACTTTTATTTAGCATTCTACATCACAATCAAGGCTAAATTTTATTTTGTTTTTCTCTTAGTGTATAACTCAAATAGACATTCACATCTCAAATATTGCCCATCTTTCTAATTAGGAAGTTTTAATATCATAAATTAAAAATGACTCTGGAATAGAGAAGATATTTATAAATAATACTTTAAAAATCACTCATTTGGAATATAACAATAGATTCACTCCATAGAGCTCTTTCATCTTATGCTCTGAAAAACTGTATTTCATTTAATCCTCTAGTTAGCCTAGGCCATATATAAAATTAGATTTTTGTAGTTAAGTGGCTGAAGATCTGAAATATTAAAAGGCTTGCCCAACATCATATAGCTAAAGCCAGTAGAGTCTTAAATTGTCTGTTTCAAACAAAATAAACCTTTTCTGAAGTTGGTATATTTTTGAAAGATAATTTTGGTTTTGACAACTCTAAATGTGTTGAACATATTTCTATAGTATTCATATTTTGAATGTGTTAACCAAATATGAAAAAAGTTCAAATAATGCTATAAGAGGTCCAGGGATATAGCTTAGCAGCATAAGTACCTGCCTGGGAAGTGCAAGATCCTGAGTGTTTAATCCCTAGTACCACAAAGAGAGAGAAAGATTGAGAGAGAGAGAGAGAGAGAGAGAGAGAGAGAGAGAGAGAGAGAGAGAGAGAAATACTATAGCAAGGAAATTTAAGTTGATTCACTCAAGAGGTAATTTACAACTTTTATTTCTTAGACAATTGAACACATTTTCAGTTGTTTTCCAAGAATGTCTTTTAGACAAAAAAATCATAAAAGTTGAATTTGAGTTTGCTAGTTACCTCTATGAACACAGAAGTAAACATAAATATAATTTGTGTCATTCATCTTATTTCGACCAACCTCTGTCATCCTCACCACTAAGGGGCAATACAGCAGCACACACGTCACTGTAATTAGTGTGCAGGAACAATTTTCATTAGACCAATGATCTCCAATAAGATTTTCCCAAGGGCTACATTCAGTTATATGTATTAGTTAGGCAGGCCACACATGTATTAGCATTTAATTTGCACATGATTTGCATATGCATTTAAAGATTACATTTTATTTCTCTGGAGCTTTTTAGTAAAGATGCATTTACTTAAACATTGAAGGTTATCATTTCGGTTTCTCTGAACTATTCCACCATATCTGACCCAGATGATTTACGACAGAATAGCTCAGCAGAAAACTAGGAAAATCTACGGAAGAGGAAATAGTCAGTAGAGACGGTTAAGGGTCAACAAAAATCTTCTGGAGGGCAATAATGATGAGTACTGCGAGTGTATTGCACTAGACAGTGTCTCTTTTATAACGATAAAGGGATATATGCACACTAGGTGGATCCTGTAAGAAATGTCTTTCTAGTTACTGCTACTATCTTGTTGAGCTTTTTTTTTTTTTTTTTTCAAGCCTCATTACAAGCTAAATGGCAAATTATGTGTTATCACTTGGGAAATCTCAGTTACCTCTTAATTCTAATAGTGTAGCCACATAACAAGTTTAACTGAGTTTTCTTCTAAGACTAATTACTCTCTGTTCTGAACACTAGTTTTAAAAAGAGAACAATCTTTGTTTTGCTTTCACTTTTTACTCCTATGGACCAATCCCACACAATTGAAGAATCAAGCCTTTTTCACCTAAGTAGTTTCTTGGTGTATGAGTATTGTCTAGATCAAGAAGAGTTTTGAGAAACTACACAGGACTTGAATGATAAAACAGCTGTATAAAATGGAAATAGACACACACAAAACACACAGATACATGTATTTACTTCTGCATCTTTTAAAAATTATGTGCTCTTATATTAATGAAAATATAATCTTCCTTTTCTCCTTAACTCTCTCTGTGGTCTATTCAAAATATATTTATCTGGAAAAAGGATTTTTCTGATGATAGATAGATAGATAGATAGATAGTAGAGCAGAAGTTATCAAAATTATAGTATTTGTAATTTGAAGGCATATTACTACTAAGAGGTAGTATAGTTCTCTGTAAAATTTTGAACAGTATTCTATTTATGCTTCTTTACCTCACATGGGAAGAATCATTGCAAAAAACAAAGGCACAATTCTTCTTATCTAGTCTCAAAACCCCTGAATGTCTAGCACCAGGCCAGGAATCATGGAATGTTTCCAACCAAAGTCATAAACTTTTAGTTTATGGGGCTTGGATTTGAATTCATATCTATATTATTTTTATTCTATCTTAATTACAGATATATTAAAACATATTCCTGAAAGGCAGAAAATGTTTATGTAATCTCATCTATGCCTACAGTGAATAGATTTAAGCTTTTGTTTTGTGAAACAAATGTTTAATATTTTTTTCTTCCAGTTGCCTCATTCTATAGAACTCACATATTGCTAAATATAGTTAACATCATCAACAGTGACTGAATCAAAAGGAAGTAAAAATATATATTTTCCTTTCTCTTCCCTGTCACAGTGAGTTCTTTTTCCCAAAATTCTAATATGGTTGTACACCAAAAGCACCCACCTTTGATATATACTATAACATCTCTAGATAATGACCAGAGTTCAGTAATAATGAGTTCTTTGTGGAAATAAACATTTTGTGAATATAGAAAATGAAATGTGAGATTATTAACATAGAAGCAGGGCTGGGGAGATAGCTCCGTTGCACAAGTGCTTGCCTGGCAAGTGCAAGGTCCTCAGTTTGAACCCCGGTTGCCCCCCCCCCCAAAAAAAAAACAGAAGGTAGTTTATGATTAATAAGTTAAAATATAAATTAAAAGAAATTGTGATTTTTTTTTGTTTGGTTTTTAGCATGATCCCAGGAGAGGGAGGATGGAGAAATAGTTAATAAATTTACATTAATATGCCTGGTTCTTTTCTCAAGGTTATTTAACATTCAAATATATATAACATACATATATTACATATATATAATTATATATATATGTTATATATATATAATTATATATATATGTTATATATATATAATGAAACTATTTTTGTTTTACATTGAAAATAATCCCTTTTATGGCATCTTTTTTAGGACTATCTGGAATGTAGCTTGAGAACCAACAACACAAATAATAACTTGAAGTTCTAATTTGAAATGTAGCCTCATTTACTACCAGAACTTTATCTTCTTATTTAAGGTACTTTCCATTATTATGTGTATAAATGTTTTCCTTTCTATAACTGAAACTATCTTAAAGACCAAAACAAGAATTTTATATTCTTATCTCACTTGTTCATCAATTCTAACAATATGTTTGCATATAACGTATACCTAAGTGATATTTATAATTTTGTACTTTATTTAATGAAAACAACTGCCACAAATTATTTAGTTGCATAGGTTGCTATATAAATAAATGTCCTTTTGGAAAATGAAACTAAAATTAAAGGGAAATTGGTAGCTTAATTTCATAATGAACTCTATTGCCATTGGTCATGCTGCTTCATAAACATAAGTCATTGATCACAAAGAAACCAGACGGCTGCATCATCAATCATGTCTATTGAGGAAATATAACCTCAAGTAATAAGTTTGTGGCTCATTCTGTCTCTGATCACAATAAATCACCAATCTGGGATTCATGAAATTTATAATTTTACTAAATGCAAAAGCTTTCAAAGAGTAGAAAAAACTACAATGTGATTAAAATATATAAATAAGGTTGAAATCAAGAGGTTATGAATATGGGATAGTATGGCTAAGTCAAACAAAGTTTGTATTAACTTTGAGGTAATGAAGCTATTAATATTTTTTATAAAGAATGTGTAATTGCAATCATCAGGTAGCACATTAGAATTAATATCACTTTCCTAGAGGTAATCTCTACTTTTTAAAAAGTTTTTTATTTTTGTTTTTTATTCATACATGTTTATAGCACATAATTATTACATTCATTATGGGGAGTTTGTCCATGTATGCAAGAATGTTTTTAGTCTTTAAGATAGTTTCAGTTATGGGAAGGAGCACATTTATAGACATAATAATGGAAAGCAAATTAAAGAAGAAGATAAAGTTATGGTAGTAAATGAGGTTACATTTAAAATTAGGACTTCAAGGTATTATTTGTATTGTAGGTTTTCAATAATAGTTTTTATTTATGTCTGCACCGTCTTATTTCATTTAAAATTGTCCTTTGCAGGGTGATATATGAACTGGGGTTTTCCCTTCAATTTTCATTTTTTTTCTTTCAAAGTATTACCTAAGCTACATAATTTGATAAGAACATGTATAGTATTAATGATTATTTGTTTTAGTCCTTGGATTCAGAATATATATATATATATATATATATATATATATATATATATACATATATTCAAAAATTGTCCTTTGGCTGCACAGCCAGTTTAATATTTAAATTCTTAAAATTATAGACTACTATAAAAGTAGATAAAAGATCATTTAGGTTGGAACCACAACATACATCTGTAAACCAGGATGAAATATATCACCATTGCTCTTACTGAATCACAGTTTACATAGTATTTGTAAGTGAATTTACCAGTGAAGAATATATAAAGCAATACACACGTTAATCCAGTAAAAAGCTAACATCAATTGCTAGTGAGAATTTTTTGAAAAATAGATTTCTAAATAAAGATTAACTTTAAAGTATAGACTTCGTAGCTCCATTTCTGCTTTTCACAGACTTTTCAATTATCTACAAGCCTAAGTAATTCATATAAATTTCTTCTGGATTAATACTGAGAACCTAAGAAAAATCATATAAAGCTTTCAGAATTCAGATTTCCACTAGATAAATAGCGGAATAAAATTATTAGTCATAATACCAGTTGGTCTCCTTAGGAACATAACTACGATGTTAGGTATGTAAATTCACCATGTTTAACTGAGTATGTCAGCACTGCAGATTGAATTACCCACAACTCAGGGATACAAATAATTATATTAGAGCTCATTTTAGGCAGCACAGTTCTCTATTAGTAATTGTATTGGACTACTGAGACACAATCATTAGATACATAAAATGGTCATTTTGTATATTAATAGTAAAAGAAAAAATCATAAACTTTTAAAGAGAATTCATAAAATATGTACTTTTGACTCACAGTTAAAACACTGATTAAATTGTACACCACAGAAGAGGGCACTAAAAAATACAGTACTAATGAGGCTGAGGCCAACATTCATCTAAACTTTTTACAAACATCAAGCTCCCCATAAAATAGAATTCACAGAACCTCGAAACGCATAGTTTACCAAATGTACGTAGAAAATTGAGCCCCTCTCCAACAAATGACTGAATATTTTATCTGACATAAGAGCTGACTGCAAAAGAACCACCCTGAACTGGAAGAAATAGGGAATGATGCTCCAGTCTTGAGATTTAATATTTTTCTGAGTATGTTAGAGAAACCTTTACTCAACACATTATATTACATAATAAACGTACTACTATAATTATTCTAAAACCAATGTATCTAGTTGGACAATCATTTTCCAAAGGGTGAGTGCTGCAACAGAATCCAGGACCTTGTGGGTACTAGAAAGGCCCTCTGCTACTGAACTGCTCCTTGACCCTGAAGAATGATTTTTTTGTTGTTGTTTTATTGAAACAATCTCAAAACTCTGCTTTATGTTGTATTTTATTACATCTATATAAACACACTTTAATACTTCATGTTTGTTAACTGATCTATAACAGCAAAGTATTTAGGGTAATATAATCTCATTTTTAAAGTACAGGAAACTTGAGCTGGGCGTGGTAGCTCACGCCTGTAATCCCAGCACTCGGGAGGCTGAGGCAGGAGGATCGGTGCGAGTTCGAGACCAGCTTGGCCTACAAAAGTGAGCTCAAGGCTAGCCTGAACTGCATAGCGAGACCCTGTCTCAAAAAGATAAAAAAAAAAAAAAAAAAAAAAAAGTACAGGAAACTTAAGCACAAAGAGGTATAGGGCACATGGTGTGTCAGTTACATTTTACTCTGCTTGGGCAAAATACCTGACATCAAAAATTAAGGAAGGAAAGGTTTATTTAGCTCACAGGTTGTGGAGGCTTCAGTCTGTACTCCAGTGGCTCCCAGGGAGAGTGGCACATGGTAGAGAGCAGCAGTTCATGGCCATAGAAATCAGCAAAGAGCACAGAGAAGAGCTTCAGCTGGAGCTTTTAGCCATTTTCCCACCCGTCTTTGTATTATAAACAAGCTGGGGCTGGAGGAGTAGAACTCCCACAATGTCCATATTCCCCTCTTGCACAGGATAAGTCTACTTACAACTGAGAATCCTGGCTCTCTGCTAAGTCACTTAATTGATCTTCTAAACTTCTCAAGTTCATATTATGTATCAACCAGGACACATGTGTAGGGAAGAATAGTTTTGAGATTCAAATCCCCATGTGAGGATTCATTTTAAACATCATATGTATGGATTAATCAGTTTTAAAATTTTCTCTGAAGAGTGAAAAGGAAGGTTTATTACTTCATGCACACAAAAATTTAAAAATTTAAATATTGAGTATTTCTCTCATTCACAAAAGAAAAAATTGAAACATGAAAATACCCTAAGTTATTGGCTTTAAAGATTACAGCTCTCAAACTATAGATGAGGACTATGCTGAAATGAATTGGTGGAATAACTACTGATTTTCTTAAGCAAGAAAGGTTCAGTGGTTATTATTTTATTTGATTTTTTAATAAAAAATCCTGTATTTATAGGGAATGAGTTAAAACTTTTTTGTGGCAAGGCCATTAAAATTCTAAAACTGAAGTTACTTATACTACGCATGCTTTAGATAAATTATTTCTTCATACTGAGGACTTAAGCAGAACTTCTATGAACTATGGCAACTATATCTTGACCCACACTCAGATTGATGCAGAACTTGTATTTCAGAAATAGTGTGCCCTCAAAGGGCAAACCAAAGTAAGAAAATATAGCTACTGGCTCATGGAAAGTTTAATTCAAGAGCCAAGGGCTCTGTGGCAAAGAATAAATTGTTAGAGTGAGTTCCAGAAGTCCCTGTTATGGAAATATACAGGACATATGCTACGTGATTTCAAAAATTTAGAGATGTGCTTCATGGCTCCTGATGACTCTTCGTACATGAGGTAATTTGTGTCACCCACAGGTCAATTTATTGAATTCTTTCTCTCATCTGGACCAGAGATATATTCAATTAGTTGTCATTCATCTTTTAGTAGTATTATTCTTAATATCAGATAGTAAATCGAGATTTTCCATAGAATTTCCTTGATTTTTTTACAAGTGAGGAAATAAAGGCTCAGAGAAATTAAGACACTTAAATTGGTTAATTTCTAAATTGGTTATGGTATAGACAATTAAATAGTAAATGGTGAAGCTGGAGGGCATTGTTGCTCCTGACTATTGCTTTCACAATAAATAAGATTTTTAAAAATTATACTAATATATCAACTACATGTAAAAGTCAATTCCAGAATTTCAAGTCTTTTATATCAAAAGGAATGGTTCTGGCATACTACATGTGTATTCTCCAGTATTCTTTCAAGAACCACATTACTTGTTATAAATAATATAATATCATCACTATACAAATAGCTCTTACACACTTTCCTTTAGAAACAATGGTAAAGACCTGTCTGTACATACGTAGTATGAGGACGTATTTTTCCCACATGCTTTTGACCCTGCAGTTGGTTGAATCCACAAACCTGGAACTCATAGACAGAAAGAGCCAACTTTGCTAATAGATGATGATATCTGAAATTACAGATGCTATGCTTATTCTGACCCAAATCCCAGAAAATATGTCCTTCTTTTCACAATGGGACTTCTTTCTCTGTTTTTCTTCCAAGAATTCCTGACCTTGCTAAACAGTCCACATTTGTAGGACTCTAAGCACATCTATCTTCTATAGACACCTCCTGTAATGTATTTCTGGTCATAAGGATTAACCCTCTCTATGCCTATTCTAAAAAGTCAGTGAGGTATGGAATATTCAGGAACAGAGGAACAGATTTTTTAACCATGTTATAAATTCAGAAAAGAAAATACAAATTCTTGCTATTTAGATAGTGTTTTATACGTACAGAGCACATTCTTCTTAGGAACTTGTCTTTAGAACTAGTATCATCTTCATTCAGTAGACATGAAACTGTAGGAGAATTAACAGCTTAAGGTTTTCTGCTTTAAAGAAGAAAGAATTACAAGTTATTCTTAGTGTGAAAACACAATATGAAATCTTAAACCATAAACATGCTTTTCCAAAAGCTTACCTGTTTTTAGTTTCTTTCTAGCTATTCTTAGATGTTATTCTCTATCAGGTTAAATTCATCACGTGGTAATTTTAGAAATGATACCTAAAAGGGAGAATGGTTACTTTCCCATTGACACTGAATTAGGGAGGAATGCTACAAATGGAAAAGTACTTTATTTGCCTTGTTATTTTCAAGTGTATGTGAAACTCAGATGGGTTGCATTTGCCATCCCCAGAGGAATTTTTAAAGATGTGAGTTATATTGCATTTAACAAAGCTGATCTTGTTCTCTCTTCTTCATCATACAGAGGGCAGCAACAGACAGCAGAGCTCACGGTACTACAGAGGAAATGGTAAAACTTCCAAGTAAACAACAGGGTTAAAGACAGGGTTTAATCCTCCAGATTTTCCTTTGTTTTGTGCCGTTTAAATGTAATAGCACCCATAAATGCTCAGATAAATTAAAAGACAAATAGATATGAAAATATCAGGAAAGACTAGATTTTTTTCAAAAGTTAAGTCTATGACATTTTATAATTACAGCAAAATCAGCCATTAAACAATAAACATAGATTATATGTCATGCGATATTTTGACAAGAGAAACTTGCTCTACTTTTCTGGATATTTTTTAATTCACTGTTTCCTTGCAAAAATCAGTGTTAACAGGTAAGAATATTTCAGATAAAATGTTCATTATTATAGGATGAACGTTAACTTAAAAATGTATCCAAACATTGTCAGTAAGTAAGAACTTTAGAAATTATGTATTATGACAGGAAGATTTACCTCCTCAATATCCTCAGGACAGAAGTGACTGTCAATATTGTTGAGCAAAGATAAGAAATGTGTCTGCTCCTTGTGTGAGTTTTGTAAGCCTAAGGCTGGTTGCACATACAAAGGAGGGCAGCAGAAGTCTTATGATCAAAAGACAAGAAATGACTGACAGCACAGAGGTAGTTCAAAGGAACTAATGGAATAATTAGTCCTAAAAAGACAAAAAAAGACTGAAGAATTCATGATGTCATAAAAGGCAGAGCTACTTAAATTGGATTAGAAAATAAAAATGACATGAACATTGTAAATATTCACAGATCACATCATTGACGTGTAATGTGCCGTTAAATGATGTCAAATTAAAGGGAAAATTACATGTGTTAGAACTACGGTGAATAAAAAGAAGACATTTAAAGATACGTTTAAAGATACATGGTCCTTCAAGTGAAAACTCTTATCATATATTACATAGATGATCATCATGCAGACAGTGAAACTGAGTGAATGTAAAATGAAATGCCGGGAAGAGGATGCTCAACAGGGAGGAGGATGAAGTACAGGGAGGAGGAGGGTGCTCAACAGGGAGGAGGATGAAGGACAGGGAGGAGGAGGGTGCTCAACAGGGAGGAGGATGAAGGACAGGGAGGAGGAGGGTACTCAACAGGGAGGAGGATGAAGGACAGGGAGGAGGAGGGTGCTCAACTGAAAACAACTCATTCTCAAATATCACAAACAGTAGTTAGCTTTAGATTTCAGAGGAATGATTTGGGGACTATGTTTCATATAATTCAAATCCAAACATGATTATAGTAAACAAATGGTACTATCATTTGTTCCTTAAACTTGGTCTCTACATTACTGGTCTACTTAGTGCATTTACAGAATACTGAGTTAGCACTTAAATTTGTCAGAATAGAAAAAGAAAAACATCTGGATCTATTATAATTCACCTATGATCAGTTTTCTTTACTTAACTGTGTTTGCTGTTTGGATCATTTGAAGAATGATGTAGAATCTTTAAAAATTCTGCAGTTCATTAAAAGGGACAAAACAAGAATACGGTATGATGGATGTGGCAGTGGATGGCCTTTCCTGAGTCTCATTTGTTTACTTACATTACAGGTAGTGATAATCATTTACATTATATGTACAAAACTTAACTGATTTAGCACAAAATTCAAATGCTACCAAAACGTATACAGATATTTTAGCATCATTGCAATAATAAAAATATTAATCTATCTTTTAACCGATCGCTATTCTTTGAATTTGTCTGCACTTACTAACAACCATTAAGTCCTATCTAGGTCTTTTGACATTAACTGGATATCAAGTAAATTCTTATACTGAGGCTTACGATTAACAAACTTAAACATTCTGCACACAGTAATAGTATTTCTAAGTAAAGTAAGAAGAAAACCCCAGCTAAGAATTAAAATTAATACTCAAAATTTACTCTAAATACCAGTGTGACTTTTTAGGCCATTGTGGCATATCTTAAAAAGGCAAATATGCTGTCAGAGAAGAGTAATCCAGGATGCAATGAAATATTCAAAGCAGTGCTTTATCCATAGGCATATTTTTCAGCTAAAGTGAACTTATTGAAGCATTTTACAAACCACATGAATTTGGATGGCTTAGACTCCCCACAAACAAATATACCCATAAAATAGAGCTTGACAAGCAGTGGTTTGTTTGTGAAATATTGGAAAATATGCATCCACTCTTGCTTTGTGGTTCAAGGGAAATCTACAAAATGCAAAGCTCTTTCTTCAAAGGGGAAGATAGATATTTAGAACTACCATTTAAGTGCACTGTTATCTTGACTAATTATTTTACCAGAGAATAAAATGCAATTAATTGATTAAATACTGAAAATAAATATATACATTTTGGTTTTTTTTTTATTATTATTATTTTTTTTTTTTTTTTGTCTTTTTGAGGCAGGGTGTCGCTATGCAGTTCAGGCTGGCCTTTAGCTCACTTTTGTAGCCCAGGCTGGTCTCGAACTCGCACCAATCCTCCTGCCTCAGCCTCCCAAGTGCTGGGATTACAGGCGTGTGCCACCACGCCCGGCTCATTTTGGGGGTTTCATCTCTGGCATGCCATGTCAGTCCTGCCCCCAGGAAGCATTGAGAAGGTGACTGAGATTGGGCATGGTGGCCTCACTCTCAAGGGTGAGACAGTGATTGAGACAGGAGTGCTGGCAAGTGCCTGTCATCCCAGCACTTGGGAGGCTGAAAACAGGAGAATCATCATAAGTCCAATCCGTGTAGTAAGACCTTATAGATCCTGTACGAAACACATAAAAATAATCAAAATAAAATAAAATAATCAATAGTCTTCTAAAATATTGCATCCGTGACCCTTAGAAAACTTTACTCATAAGAGGTAAATATACAGTTAAATGCATGACAATATCGATAAAAATCTAAATAATATTAAAAATATTCAAATATGTTTGTGAGGTACTTTATTAATATGGTTAATTCTTTTCCTCTGTATTACCTTTATAGTATCATATCTATAGAAATTTAGTATAAAATCATCTAAATTGATCAGAAAATGATTCCTATCATAACAGAACAATTTTTGTATAAACCCAATGAATAAAAAGTAAGTCTGGCTGGCACAAAAATTCATATTTTTGAAGGAAGATTATTTCTAATATATGTGTTATTCTCTAGAAGAAATAATATGTTTTTCTTTCAGTTATAATGAAAAAAATTTAGTTATTCCAGAAATTATTGAGCAGAACAATGAGTTTAGTCTGGAACATTGAAAACAGGAAGTTTGATAGCTTTGGCAAGGACTCATAGGGAGAGATTGGGGCTTATTTTAATAAGTCTCAGAGATACAGAGGAGAAGATTTTCAAGTTTAGCACAAAGAAAATAATTAAAATATGGGTTCAGACATATTGATCTCAATTTCATCATGAAATTTTATTATTTTCTGGATGTCTCTTATCAACATTTAGAAGTAAAAGATCTAATAAAAAGTTGTAGCTCCATTCTGAATGTGTTTTAGAAATGCAAACACAAATAAATTCTACTAAGCCCTACTAGGTTCTCACTATTGTGAAGTCTTGTAAAAATTCTATGACTTTACTAATTTTTCTTAATGGAATTCTATAAACAATGCCTTCCATCATTAAGATAAAATAATATTACCCCCTTCTGTCCCCTTGAATGGTGCCCTAGTCTATGGTCACTATCTAGAAAGTGGAAGCTGATCTGCATATGTACTCAAACAACTCGAACAACTCAAACTTTTTCCTTATCTCCAGTCTCTTTCTTTCCTGAAGATTTTTTTCATAAAGCAAAACAAAATTAAACAATACTTAGAAAGTTAATTAAATATCAATTAAATAAAAATCAAGTTAAATATTTCAAAGCAATATTCAAAAATTCAAACCAAATCGTGAGTCCCACTTAGAGGCCAGAATGTTGTGTGTCTTATGTACAAATCTGTAATCAATTCATAGTACTCACATAGTATTTGAATAGGTTAATATATACAAAACTATCAACTAATAAAAGTTTCCATTGTAGTAAAGGATTACTAAGAATAAAACATAACATAAATACTGGAATGACAAATATATGATCAGAACTTCTAACAGTTTGGGGATAGGATATCGCACAAAGTTATAGTATGTCGTGGACATGGGCAGTGTCTGTGACGCTTGCTGGTGGCAGATATCACTTCTGGAACTGAACTACTGCTATTTACTTGATATCCACCCTAAAAATTGTTGAGCTTCTTCTACTTTCTTTGAACCCTTAAGTCCCTATTATATAGATACTTCTATTTTTGCTTCTCAAAATATAACCTATTCTCAGATATTCTTTTTAATTGGCATTTACAGTTGTTATCAAGCAACTCTGGTGCACCTGTCACCATCTGTCCTTTTGTGCCCTACTAAAGTGTTAATTTCTTCCTATATCTATGTCTAAACTTTTCTCTGAAGGTTAGCAAGCATTCAGCAACAAGTTTAAATTAAAACTATCATTTTGTTATTGTCACTTACTCTAAGATTACTTTCCTTTTAGTTTTTAAATTCCTGCAGAAGCACCACTCTCTCCCAATAACTTAGAGTTGTCTTACATGCCTAGTTCTCTCTGTGCCTTCTTCCTTGTCCGGGCTTCATGACCAATCTTTGTCTAAGACCTGTACATTTCATCTCTTTTCATTTCTGAAGTAAGGTTGGTGTCCTGGGAGAAGCACAGAGACTTCATGTGGAAGCTGCCAGGATTAGGGTGGAGTGGCCATGGAATTGAAATCCAGTGCTGCGTATAGGTACTGAAACAGAACTGAAATTAGAAATAACTGCAGACTAAGGACACAGTCTGAGTTTTTTAAGGAAGATTGCCTTACCAGAGCAAACATTGAAAGGAAGAGTAGAAAGCAGATCATATATTGCTCCATATACTCTTTCTAAGACAAACAAAAGAATCAGCTTATCTACTTGTCTATATGTCACCTTTCCTGAGACAAAATCTAGATGGGAATAGTGCCCTGATCTCTGGTGTTGGTGCCCAGCCCCAGATTTCTCTGGACACTGTTGACTGTGTTGTCTAGTCATTAATATCAAATTTGTGGCATTAGATTTTAAAATAAAATTTACATGGAAGATCTAGCAATTAAAACTTGTTTATGATATTATATATAACAATTATTATATATTATAATTATATAATATATATTATATATTATAATATATTATATAGTTATATATAAATATATATATTTATATATATATATTGCTATGATTTCTTCTTTTGGAAATATACAATAGATAAGATATGATACTGATTTCCTGGATTGTTTTGTATTACATGCACACATACAACTAAGTTATTAGGACAGCTCTTTCAAAAGGACTATATTACTTTGAGTTGTTTCAATTGTTTATAGAATAAAGGAGCAAAGACTGAGAAATAGTGTAGAAGTTTAATTTACTATATTACTAATAGTTTACACAATTTGCGAAAGGAAGACTGTTGATTTTTCTAATGACAAACATTAGAGTTTAAATTTCTTGTGTAGGGTCTTTAGATCTTGTTACAGAAATCTAGTGAGCAATACACTGGGTTTCTTTCTGAGGGACGTAATGCTGGTTCTGAAGTACTGCTGTTTACCTCCTCCTAACTACTGTAATTGATCCTTCACAAGTCTGCCAATGTTTTCATCCTAGAATAAAAAGAGAAAATGAAGAAAATAAAAATATATAAGAGAAAAGGGAAAATGAGACAGATGTAAGTTGGTGATCACTGGCTCCTGGTTTGCCTCGGTGCGGCTGCTTCCATTGCGCCATGACCGAGTCTTGCTGGGCAGTATCTTCTTACCAGAAGACAGATGCAAACATTTTCCTATCTTACTACTTTTTTGTTCTTATATTTCTCATTCATCCCAGAAAGATTCCCCGCAGCCTCTTCATTTTCTTTAAGAATATATCCTTATAAAACTAGATTATCAGCTTCTTCAGAGCAGGGATCATATCATGGCTGAAAATAATAAATACTTCTTCAGTTCATTTGAACCTCAGCATCATCTCAAAGAAAATTTTCTCTAGTAAGCATATTCTTATTCTCTCTATTAAGTACAATCTGTTCCCTTAAGTGCGGTGGTTTTAGACTTTTTTATGCACACTGATTTTCTCTTATAATGTTTAAGTTAATAGCAAAAACATTGCTTCCAGTATATATCACAGAATACTTGATAACTAGAAAATAATAATTACTTCCTGTTAAGCTCAACTGACTTTTGCAAGTACTGAAATACGTACTAAACAGATTATACTTTTCTGCAATATGTAGAAATACATTTAATACTTTAGAACTTATTCTTTATCCCATATGGTCAAATTCAGCATCAAACGTATTATGATTTCTCAATAAGAGTCTAAGGCCTTGAAAATACGAGAAGATTTTTTTTAAAGGGTCTATTTTTAGATGGTCTTATGAAATTATTTTTTGGGGGGCTGGGCCCCCAGAGTATGCGGTGTCAGGTATCAAATCCTAGTTCTTGCCCTTGCCTAAGCAGGCTCTTCATCTGCTGAGCCATTTCGTCGACCCCTAAACTTATTAGTTTTTTTTTTTTTTTTGTCTTTTTGAGATAGGGTCTCGCTATGCAGCTCGGGCTAGCCTTGAGCTCACTTTTGTAGCCCAGGCTGGTCTCGAACTCACACCAATCCTCCTGGCTCAGCCTCCCAAGTGTGTTTCCATGTTTTTATTATTAAAAGTTAATTGTTAAAATATATAATACCCATAAGTTTCAAAACAAATATTTTAAAACTGGTTACACAGTCTTCACAACATGATTCCGCTCAGTACATTTGGGCTCACAAAATGTTGCCCCAACCTTGGCAATTAAATAATATGATAAAAAGAAACGTTATTTTTGACCATGAAAGATAAGTTTTACCTACTGTAAACAATCAAACTGATCCTACACATTCAATATAATACATTCTCATTAATGAACTAAATCCTTCTTGAATACTTTTTCAATAAAATAATGAAGCAATTCTGTTTTATTCATCAGAGAAATAATGTAATATGTTTTTGTAACCTGACTTGTATCCTACTTGTAAGGTACTGGAAATTAGTATCTTGAATTATGATGTTAGGTTAGATTTTCTGCAGCTTAGCATTTTGTAATGTAGCATAATTGTTAAATGCAAATGAGATACTGTGCAGTTTTTCATAGTTGTTCATAAAAGCAAAGTATTTTATATATTACTGTGAAGTACATGTCATCATAAAGCAAATTATAGGGCTGGGGATGTAGCTCAGTGGCACATTACCTGTTCGGCCAAGTGCATGATACTGAGTTCGATTCCCAGTAAATAAATAAATAAATAAATAAATAAACATAAGGAAGCTTAATTTAGAAGGAAGAAAAGATGCTACGGCTCTATGATGATAACAGCATAGCATAGTCAGCATACAGCCTATCTGTCTTCCAACAAAAGAAAAAACTAGCAAGAACCCTGAATGTGCCAGAAGTGGTAGGACTATTGTTTCAAAGATGATGTCTGATTGTCATTATTTCATTTTAGCATTCCACTTGGAAATCCATTTACTTGCAAATACTGACTAATTATTTTTGTTTTATATAATATTAGAATGTCTAATAACATCCCAGGGACATGTGGAAGTGGTAATGCATTAATTTATTTGCATTTGTATATATTTGCCATCCTTAATGATTATATTCCTTGTGGAGAGTGGCCATTTGTATATAACATATCCTAACCCTTTTACTCATTCACTTCCCCTTCTCTCTCCTATTTATTGGTCTCTTTCCCTTGTGCAAAGATTTTACTGTTTCCTGTTATCTATCACTTATTTTGCTCCTTCATTTGTTTATATTTTGGGTTTCTCATAATATAGAAGTTATGCAACATATAAGCCCATGTGTCTGATTTATTTCACATCTCATTATGGTAAGAAGAAAGCATATTCTTCATCTTCATTTTAAGGTAAAAGTTTATATTTCATTCACTGTGAACTAGTATTAACTAATAGTCACTGTGAATATCTTGCCTTCATCCATATTCTAATTCCATCAGGATCACACTTTCATTTTCTAGACCAGAATGTTAGAACTGAGTAGTTTGACAGCCTAAATCTGTCCATAAGAAGATATATTATGTAGACAATTAATTTAATTTCCTTACAGATAGTTTTTTCACTACAAAAAAGTAAGTTGTATGAAATGATCTACAAAGACTCCTAAAAAATCATCTATCAGATGTGATCTCATAATTGTTCAGAAAAAATAATGCAAACAGACTAAATTCCGTAAAAATTTGATAAAAACAAGAAATACATAAATAAACAAATAATGAAATTGTGAACAATGTTACTAATTAGAATTAGTAAGGAACTAATGTGTGAGTACTCTGAAACCATTCTTCTAGTTGGTAAAATGGGTTTGTTGCAGTGCAGAAGAAACCAACTCAAAAGCAATTCATTATTAATGCCTGAATATTCTTGCTAAACAGTTCTGATTATTTCACAAGGAAGAGGTCAAGGTACTGGAGAAAGGATTTAATCAAATAAATTCTCAATCTCTCTCCAAATAGCATTTTCATCCAGCTGCATGTAAATTCATCAGATGACTAGACTCCAATAGCACAGGCAAGGTTAATCTGCTATGACTGTTAAAACTTCTGTGATATGCCTATTGAATAAAGATTTAAAGTGGGATGAACCTTGCAACTTATCCAAAATTAGATTTTTTTGTAAATAAAATACATGGCATTTGCACTACCAAGAAAAACAGGCAAGCTATTTTTTTTACTTGTCAGTTGAAGCCTATTATTAATATTTCTTTAAAAAATCTTTGTGATGCTGTTTAGCTTTCATTAATTGGTATTCTTAAAAATATCAGCTTTCAGGTTCCAGAATGCAAATATATCTGCTCTACTTGAAACCAGATAAAAACCTTCATATTTAAGAAAGCAAGTAATATAAAATGTTACAATAACTTAAACTATATTTAAAAATCATGCTGATTATTTTTTATATATTTGAAAGATGATAAGATTCACCCTATTTTTATCCAGAGTATTAATTCCTGGCAAACATTACTAAATGTATAAAGTTGTTACTAATTACATAAAGTGTGATTTTAATTCCCATTTACAAATGAAAAATGAATGGATGAGGAGGCCAGTAGATGATGTATTTGTACACATTTTAATAAATAAGAAAGATGTACTATATTCCAGTAGTTTACCTTAGCTGCATTTTACATGAAAGTGTATAATTGTCCAAAAAACTAATTGCAAATGTTAGAATCAAGTTTTAAAATATAGCAATATGTTTTAATATGTTTTATTTAAAGATAAGACCACACAGCAATGTGAAATTCATTGTCTTAAAACGATACAGACTTCTGTTGTACACATCAGTTTCTAGCAATTTAAAAAGATAAAAGAAACAAGATCAAAAGAGAAATGCTCTTTAACAAGAAAGTATATTTTACACTCAATGATAAATAACTTTAGTGGATTTTAAAAGAACAGCAGGGTCACAGTCATGAGCAAGGTGTTTAGAGTACCTCTAATATTCCCACCATGTGAATACTCACTGTGGACTTTTTGAATTTATCATTTCAAAATCCATTTGAGAAATACAGTGCCATAGTAGTGATTAATTCAGTATATTATTACTTCAATAATCCTTAAAATACCTTCTTTCTTATCAAATTTATAAGATTTCTTTTCGGTTGCATATTTTATTTCTCTATATAAGAAGTCATAGAGGAGCTAATACATTTTCTTCAGAAAATTAACATGTTTTTGAATCTGCAGGCATTCCTTGCCCTCTTAGCTTTCAGCACCTTTCTTGAATCTTAGACATCATTTCACATGAGGACAATTTTTAAAAAGCAAAATATAACTGTCTAATTAAGGGCTGTGTGATTGGCTAGTTCGCGGTCTCTATGACAGTTGTGACAAATACACATATTGGCACAGCCCTAACCTCACTTCACAGTTTGCAACACAAAGATGATATTTTCAGAAATGTGGAGAACACTCTTATACAAAGCTTCACCTTGTCTAGTGATATTCCATTTAATTTTTTATTAACTGCCTGAACATATGCCATTCTGGAAGAGGGTAATAGTTACAAAATGTCAGCAGAAACATTTAAACTGCTAAAATGTAAATGATTTTATAAATTTGTAATGAAAGGTAATTGTCATGTGAGAAAAGTAACAGAAAAATAGATATTTGTAAGTGTAAAACTGGTAAAAAAAAATACATTTTATTGGCTGTAGGTAGGAAAACCTAAGTATATTTTAATGAGTGCTGTGAGTAGTATTTAAATAAAATTAGATTCATAAGCAGAAAATGTGAATTCTATAATATTTTATTTTCTAACATTAGAAAAGTTCACAATAATGACAAGAACTCATAGAACTTTAATGTGCTAAAATCACTAAAGAGTAGGACATTAAGAAGCCTCACCTCATTAAAAAAACAAATAAATCAAGGAAAGATAACAGTCTCTGGTATCAGCACAATAGCTATAAAAGCACCATGTTCACATATCATTAGTTTATTTCTTCAGATTCCACTATGATGAAAAACAATCGAGTGATTAATCCCTTTAGCAACACACTGCTAGGTCAGTGCTTTTGGATATGTCAACAGCAACAAGACTGCGGCAAGGAACGGAGTCTTTCCTCGGCCACCACACAGCAACCTCCTTCCAGTTAGGTTGCGGGCGACCATCTTTAAATGCTTGAGCTGTTCTGCGTGGCCATGACAAGATTTGCAATTCTCTACGTTTATTTACACACCATCACCCCAACTAGACATCACATGGAAGTGGCATGGTCACAGCTGACCTCAGGGTAGTCCCTGTCTCTGTCGATCCAATTTCATCGTGCTCTGCAATTGAACTGCATTCATACTGTAAAGAATGCATGCACAGGATTCCGTGCCACAATAAAATTAGCAGAAGCTTGTCAGAGGGCATTTTCCTATTTTACAATGACAGACCCCAGACAAACGGGTCTGCTTTCCAGAAATTGGTATGGGTCTAGCTGTCTTGAAATGTATTTGAGTCCAGCATGTTTGTGCCACCGTGGGCAGTATGGCAAGCCTGTGATGTGATAGGCTGAGAACAACATTAAGCCTTTGTAGTGTATGTTTAGGTTCCTCTTCACAGATTTCAGGGGATTTAATCGCATATGAATAGACTATTTAGTGTTTGGTTTGTTGAAAGACAGATTCTTTTTTAGCAGCAATAATTAACAGAAATTTATCCTTTAGAGAAAAAATCAGCACATATTTATTGTATTTTGAAATGAAGGTTTAGAGTTTTGGGAGGATTTGATATAAAAAGATAAATTAATCATCCAGTTTCTTTCTGAACTCCCCCTGTCCATGTAAAATTAGTTATATCTCAAATAAAATTTGTATAAGAAGCTATATTTAAAAGGTACTTATAAAAGAATTTTTAAAATCCTTTGTTAAAGATAAATGTTAAAAGAATAATACAATAAATAGATAAATTTCAGCAGTTGTGGGTAAAACAGCTTAACATAAAGTATATTTTCTAATCTACCCTAAAGTGATTTTATTAGATATTCTGTGCAGTTCTTAACATCAAACGTTCTCAGAAGCCCTAGGATCATTTTATATTCACTGGAAGACAGAAAGAAATCCAAAACCTAGTTAAATAAATTGTTCATTTATTCCTTCCCTTTTATGCACCAAGATCTACATGTGGTCATTAATTATAAAGAGACTATTATAGCACCATATTTTCATTCAATACGATGTCCTGGTATATATCAAAGAAGTCCCATAATTAAAACAGAAGGGCCACCATGACAATTAAAATTACAATCTATATGGGGAAAGAAAGTACAGTTCTGCAATTTTTCAGCCTGTCACTGTCAGCTCTGTGGAATATTCCAGTCACGTCTCTTGCAAAGCAGCCTAACTTCTTCTTCACCAATGCAACCTCAAAAGCATTATCAGCACCTAAGCAAAAGCCTATGCAAGTATAATTTAATATGAAGCCACAGTTTGCAAGTAATAGCGTATAAAGTGATATTTAAGTGGTGTTTTAAGCGCACTTCTGATGGATACAGCCACTTTTCTCTGGTAAATGCGCTTTCCTTTGAGTAGTGATTATGAGTCCTGGGTGAAGAGGTCCTGTGTGCAGGTCTATCTGTGAGCCTCACTTCCAGCTGCCAATCTTTACCTCACAGTGAAGAAAAAGCCACATAGCACCTTGTTCTTACTCTTGTATGCTGTCATCCCCTGAGCCTGATAACACAAAATCATTTCCACATAACACTTTCCTGCTTCTGCCTCTTAAACCTTGAGACCTACGCATTGTGCACTCCCTTGCACCCTTGGCAAGTGGCTCCTGGGAAGCCCCTTCTTTCAACCATCAGAGTCTGCCGAGGGACTGTTTTTAACACTTATCTTGGTAAATATCTGCATTAATGGAGTACAAAGCATTTTGGTAGCAATACGTATTGCCACAATTTATTGTCTATAAAAGTCATGAACAGTGAATTATTACTATCAAAATTGTGTTTTTCTTTATAATAATTTTAAAGTGAGCACTCATATATGAAGCATGCAATGGAGATTGAGAAGGTTTTGTATAATAAAACTGTGACATGGTCATTTTTTCCAGTTTTGCATTACAGAGACACACTCATGCATGGTGCTTTTTAAATTCTTATTATGTGTGAGGTCAGGGGGTCGAATGTCAGAAAGTACTGTTAATTTCACGGGGTTAGAGGAAAGTAAATTCAGAGGGAATACAGATCACTTAGCACAGAAAACCAGCTCCTTTGAAGTTTGGTTTTACATTTGTTAACCATATCCTTCAGCTGACGAACCATTGAGACCACGGTGACATTCTGGTCCCAGATATAATGGCTTGACATGCTGCAGTGAGAGTGTGATTCCGTCGACCCGCTCCGTGCACCAGCTTCAGCCTTCCTCTGAAGCAGTGAAGCACTAAAACTCCACACAACTGGAACTGAACAAAGCATGTTGCCATTTGGGCTGTGATGTTTAAATTATAGAGAAAGCAGTCAGGATGTCTTAAAGTTCAATCTGACAAGAAATGTAAAATATATTTCTGTCTTCATTCTGTAGGAAGGTAGTATCTTACACTGCATGATATCACTACCCAGAGTCCTCTTAATATGATTCATTGTAGACCCTCACAGACTAAATTCTTGTGTTTCATGATTTGCTCCCACCCTCCTCCCCAAAAATCACCTTAGAATTCACAAAATTTCTGGTAAAAATAATATCCTATAAAATACTGCTTTATGCAATTGGACGCATCTGGAATACAGTTCCTTTATTTTATCTTGTGCTGTGACATGCTGGCACAGGCACACAAGACATGTTATACAATCCACTATCAACAATGACAAGATCAACAGTGGCCCATTTTATGTTGCTAGCTAAACAATAATAAAAAAAGTGTTTAACTGTGAGGATTGGGATCATGTTAAACTCTTCTAAACATGCAATTTTATTTAAATATAGTTCATTGGGCCAGTACAGACAGATGCTGATAGGTTTGATTGTGTTGTTTCATTATTCTTTTAAACAAGATTTTTTGATTCAAAACTCCAACTGGGCTCAGCTGCCCCTTACAATTAAATTTTAATGACTTAGAGTGAGTGTTTGTGTTTTGGCAGCATGCTCAATAGTGTTAGCATTTAAATGGTTACAACTAGACTTCAGGGAAGCAAGTGATAGCTGAAGTGCTCCCAAAATATGCTGGTTTCCTGGGATGCTGTGCGTCTTAGTGAGGCAGCTGATCATTAGTCAAGTAGTTATAGAAAGTTTTTAAAAAAATAATTTAAAATAAAATATAATGCACTCCAAATCACAGGGGCCTGAGAACTAATGCCTCGCAGTGCGAACTTTTCCCCTAGAAGTTCTAGTTCTGTGTTTTTGTGTGCCAAAGAGTGCACAGGTAAATAGAAGCAATGTGTAGGACTAATCAAAAAAGTACTCTTGCTCACAAAATAGCTAGAACCATCTTGCATACACAGTTTAATTCACAAATTGTTTGAAAGAGTCATTTTTTAACTTTGCAATGGTTTATAACTGAAAACTTTTTTTCTCTCACATCTCTTTCCAGCAAGCAGCCTGTTGCCTGAAGTTTTAATCCTTCATTACCAGCTAAAACAAAATCACCAATTAGGCACATGAACACGTCTGGATTAATCTCATTAAGGTGATGGCACCAAATAAATTGGAACTATTTTTGGGCTTTTACTGTGTTCCTATGGCTTTATCAGGCCCTGTGGTCATATACAAAGACCTCGCAGCTTAGTCATTTGGAGTCATTCAGTTGTGGACAGAATGTAGCATTGCCATCTATGGCTGAAAATTGCTTTCAGCTTTTAAACTGCACTGACTAGTCTGTAGTTAATCTTAGATCATTCACTTGCAAAATTAAATGAGCCAGAACAAGGGTCTTTTTTATATAAAATAATACATCACAAAACACTTATTTGCCCTGCCCAAAAGAGAGATCAAATTCATTTAAAATGCCATAAACCAGACTTGTGAATTTTTAATTTTATTTAGTAGCAGAGATATAGAAAGTAAGCTATCTTTCTACAACACATCATTGCTATAAATTTATATATGGAACATGGTTTGATGCTTAACTAACCTTTAATCTACCTTTGATGTATATTTCTTCCACATAGTCATGTGACACTCTTATTAGTGCAAATGTAAAAAAGACTATTGTGGATCCCTGATGTAATTAACCATAAACCATTTCTTCAAAAAGGTGCACCTTGAATCACTGGATTTGTCTATGAAGTTCACAGTCACCATCATAGAAGAATAATGATAATAAACTAAGTTTTAATTTTTATTCCATTTTTTTCTATATTATCTTGCCAGGTAATTGTCTAGGATAACTTGTATATCAATAATAGTCTGCTAGAATTTGATTTCTATAAAATTAGCTATATAAGAGTAAAATATTTTAATTTCTCTAGTATTTTTACCTTATTTTTACAAAACAGAAAGAAAATGCTAAATGAGGCAAAAGGAAACAGGTCTTATCTTTGTTATATGATTATTACATATCATAACTATTTAAAATATAATTACCTTTGAAATAAAGACACTGGGTGTTTTGGCATCTTACTGTGTTTTCTTTCCTTCTCCACTGCCTTATCCCTTAAGACAACCCAAGTTTCTATTTTGTCTTTCACAGTCACTAATTTAAGGCTTCAAAAATCTTGAGCCATCACAAATGAGGTGAGGTCACCTCATAATACCAGATAGAGGCAAAAAAAAGTCTGAATGTTTGAGCACCTGACCTAGTGAGTCCCATGGTGGAGGACAGGATGCTAAGGTCAGATATTGGAAAATAAGGTTCATGCTACTCTGTCAGTAGAACCCGAGCAAGCTACTTGCTTGACAGAGAGGATTGTGTGTGGTCTGGATCTCAAGAAAAAGGAAGTCAGCCACCCACAGCAAGAATTACCCTGTCGGCCTTCCAAAAATGATTCTGACATCAGTTTAAAAGGACAGCTGGGAAATTGTGTACATATATATATATATATATATATATATATATATCAATTAAGATAGCACTTATTTGACAGTCAGGAAATGTATTGATTCATCTCAATATTCTGAAATTCTTTTGCATTGATTGATAATATAATTGCCCAAGCCATGTTCGTGACATCTCTTTATTTTTACCATATGTGGTAAGTATATGTGACTTGGCTAGAAGCTAATCATTCATGATTTTTAAAGCATAGTGTTATACCATGAAGTATAAAGAATGAAATAAAAATGTATATGATTTTTAGCTTTTTAATTTAGACAAAACTGACAAAAATTAACAGAATTCACTAGTTGCATAATGATTTCTCAGTTATAGGCATATCTTTCAATTACATTTGCAAAAATGTATAAGGAAAAGGAAATTATGATGAAAATGTTATGCCCATTTGTATTAAATCTGTCATCCGGCTCATAAAAAAATTTTGAACGTCCTTGACCTGATTCTATTAACAGTACTTCTTAAATCTCATCATATTTTTACCTTAAATAACATATTAAGTTCATGTTTTCAAATAAACTTTAGTACCTTAGAAGGCCCTAAATTCAAGATTTCTCCCTTTTCCAAGGCATGAATGAAGCAAAAGCTAATAATGTTAAATATCATTTAACTATGAGATTACTATTCTAAACAGCGCACAACATCAGATAGTTTTTCTGACTCAAGAAAAAATCTGCATATTGTTGTTTATTCTGTAAAATATTCCTTTTTTAATAGCCTGAACCAAATAATTTCTCATTTTTGCAGGCTTCACTTCACTTTTCTCACAGTGAATAAATTGCAACTTATTTCCATGAAATTCACAGATGACACAGATCTTTATTTTGCATAAAGGCATAAAGAAGTGTCTAATATCTTCAATATTCATCTGCTAAGTGGACATTTGCATTGGGTTAGAATGGAAAAAGGGCCCCAACCCTCCTGCAGTGACAGCTGTACAAAGGGATGACATCTGACAGCTGTGACAGTGCTGAAGGGAAACTCAGATGACTTGCAGCATCCATGATCCAATTACAGCACACATCCCTCTGACAGACCCAGCAGCTTGACTCCAGTGCGTGGAAGGACAGTATTGATCTCTTGTCAGAAACCAGTTGCCTGCCTGCAATTGTGCGCTGCTGAACTTTGAAAAGCTATAGTACCCTCTTAAATGATAGGGCCAGTCAGGTTACAGTATTCAGGTACAAAGAGAGGTGCAAAGGGTATCTGCTAAATGCCCTAAACTTGAACAAATCATAACAATATGACAGTCCAATCATACTCAAGGAGCCCAGCTGATCTAGCTGGCTACTGTCTGTGCTAATGGAAAGACAGCTCTTTGTGTTTAGTGGGATGATCTTACTTGATGAAAAGGCCACTGCAATTAGTGCATGCTGGTTGGCTGTGAGGGGTGACAGCAGCATAGATGGTATAATGGCAGCTGCCAATAACCCCAACGTCAAGAAAGCAGACAATTAGGACTTTGATCCTGACACTGTTAGTCTCTCTACTCCAGACCTCTGCTTTGCTTTTACTGTAAACCTCACAAGGGCAATGTGGTACAACTTCCCCAAACAGAACAAGTTGGCCAAGAGGTCAATTACCCGCCTCCTCTTTTCTTCTAGTTCTGTCTGCATTAAGGGAAGAGAGAGGTTAGAAAATAAATATCTTTTTTTCAATTTCACTTAAAGACAAGCTAGTATACAGGAATAAATACTTCAGAATACAAAAGTTTAAGGTGTTTTTTTTTTTTTTAAATTTCATGGTTACAAAAGATATTCAAGTTGAAAATAGAGATATCCCAAGCCAAATGGTCTAATTTTTTGATATATCCATGGACTTGGATGTTGAAATGTTGTTAAAAGCCTAGGGTACAATGTATCTACAGTTTAATTTTATTAATTTGGAGCAAAGTTAGAAGAAACATTGTGAGGATTTAGAGAATACTTCAAAGTTAAAATGGAAATAATTATTTCAACACTTTTCATGATGTGAAGTCACAAAACAAGTAAAACAATTAGGTAGAGTAGTGTAAGTTAAATATTAGAGGATAACACACAGACATACATGCACATGCAAACATACACACACATATGCACACATGCACACATATACTATAGTATGTACAAAAATCAGTTAGACAAATTAGGTCTAAATTAGTCTTAGGAGATTTTTAATGTAATAAGGATAATGGCAAAACAGAAAAGCTTACATGGTATAAAACATAATATATTATATATGTTTCAAATAAAAGAAAGTGTTAAAGAATAGGCTGACATTCAGAAGCAAAAGGCATGATGAAGCACGTCTATTCTTCCAACATTCTGGGAGGCTGAGGCAGGAGGACTGCAAACTTTGCTGAGTTAAGCTGACATAGTGAGACCCAGTCTGAAAAATTTTAATTTAATTTAATTTAATTTAATTTAAAAAGGATTGGGGATTGTATTAGTTACTTTTTGCTCGTTGCCGGGACAAATACCCAATACTCAAAATGAAGGAAGGAAAGGTTTATTTAGCTCACAGTTTGTGAAGGTTTCAGTCCATATTCAGCTGGCCCAAGGCTGAGTGGAACAGAGCAGAGAGCATCCAGTTCATGGCGGCGGAACAGCAACAAAATGGCGGCGGAACAGCAACAAAATGGCGGCAGAGGTAGCCAACCAACACGGCAGCAGAGCAGCAGCACCAGCTAGAGCTCCAGTCTGTCTCTCTGTCTCTCTTTATATTACATTCAGGGTCTCCGCCTTAGCTCCCGCCCTAGGCTACACCCATAATCCCAGAAGTACTTCCACCCATAATCCCATCAGTACTAAAACCCGTAATCCCAGGGATCATGGATCAAGTCTCAAACTCTAGAAGTCCCCGCCCAATGACTCCATGAGGCTTTGGGGGGACAACTAGACATAAACCATAACAGGGATGTAGCTCAATGTCAAGGCCTTGGGTTCAAGCTTCAGAATGTCAATAAATAATAAAATAAAAAGGCAAAGGTATGGAAACCAGAATTTTGACAATTAACAGAAAAATAGAGATTAAAAGTATAACACACTTGGGAAAATTTTGAGTAAAGGGGTAGATACTATGATAGACTAAAACACAGAACTGATAGCTTTGCAAATACACAACACTGGTATCCTTGGAAAGATGCTCATATTAATTTAACAAAGGATATGTTAACTAAATGTTATAGGAAATCTTTGCTCAAATACAAGTTGGATAATAAAAAATTAGTGATGATATGAAGACATGAGTGCTCTCTTCTTGAGGGGTATAGAAATTATAACAGTATCCCATGAGAGTGACTCAGAGATACTTATCCAAAAATGTATATTTCTTTAAATGAAAAAACTATTCCTTGCACAAAGATTTATGTACAATAATGCTTAACATAGCATTGTATATACTGACTAAAAAGGAGCTATCAAATAACCAATAAGAGAGAATTCATCCACCATATTATAGCACGTATCTGATAAATGCTCTACATGTGTTAACATTTGTGAAAATACAGATAAGAAATGCTGAGTATTGTGTTTAATAAAGGTACAAGTGGTTCAGAATAAATAGGTGGGACCTGGGAGCTGAAAACCAAGGAACAAGTTTTAGTGGAAGGGACACAATATATATTTCTTCATTCAGGCAAGTGAAGATAATTCATACAGCACGGGATTCGAATCAGTGAAAACAGCACTAGCCAAGAAGAGACCCCACATTTCCATTTAGGTAGTTGTGATGGTTGACACATGGTGTCAATTTGAAAAGTTTAGAAGCTTAATTTAGGGACTCAGCAGGAAGCCGGGGTCCTTTGTAAACATTATCATTTTATGTAAGAGGAGGAAGTGGAAATCCTGTGAACTACATCCACCCTGGAGGGCTAGGGAGCCTTCATACAATGTAAAGGAGGAAAAAGAGGCTTGTTCTCTCCCCTTTGGGCTCTTACTGCTTTTTCTGTCTTCTGCTACCTTGAGCTATTATGCCTATGTCATGCCACTTAGCCTTGGAGCCAGATGATTATGAACTGAAATCAACATAAACTGTAAGGCAAATAAAACTTTTCTTCCTTAATTTTGGGTGTCAAGCATTTTGTCTTACCAACATAAAAGTAACCAAGACAGTAGTTTACTATAAGTATTTTACTATAAGTTTCTTACCTTAGAAAGAATACAAATTAGTAATAAAAGAGACTTCTTGAAAGTAGATATTTTAAGAGATGAAGTAATTAATGACCAATAAGATGTATTTTGTAAATAACTCCATTAATAAGATAATATAAAGATAGTTATCCAACTGTGCTAAATAAATAAGAATCCATAATAAAAACAATCATAAAACCTTCAAGTCAAACTGCTGTCTATCTATCTATCTATCTATCTATCTATCTACCTATCATCTATTTATCTAGCTATCTATCTATAACACAAATATATTTGAAAGTCCTTATTGTCCATTGAATTTAGAAAATATTGAGGAAAGTTTACCTTAATGTTATTATTTATCCTGTCAACATGGAGAAAAAAAGGAAGCAATCCAAGTCAAAAACTCCATCTTGGTCCAAGGACTTAGTTCATTGGTACAGCACCTTCCTGGTAGGCTGTAAGCTTGTGAGTTTGATTCCTGGTGCAAAAACAAAAACAAAAACAAAAACAGAACAAAACCCTCCATTTTTGAGTTTATTCCTATAGTAAAAAATATTAAGAAAACATATGACACAGTCTTCATTCCACCAAGATTATGACATAATTATGCATGATAAATAAATTTTAAAATACTTGTTTGAAATAATTTTGCAAAAAGCTGCAAAATTTTTATTCATCTGATTTCCACTGTAATTTATTGCTAGTTAAAGTAATATAAATTCAAAAACATTTTAAGCTGAATTATCTACTGTGAAACTAAGATAAGACAAAAAAGATATGAAATGTGTTTTGAGCTAGCATCAGTGTTTTCACTTATTTTCAATCATTCTGTACTTCTCAAACCTCTAAATTAGCGTCTGGTCATAAGACATTTAATTTCATTAATATTTTAGTATTATCATATGCACTAAATAAGTAAATAAGCTGAAAAATAATGATCAAATACATTTTAATAACTTCTATTGCTTTAAGATTAGAAAATAGATCTTTATGGCAATGTAGGGATCTGTAAATGTAGGGATCCACTGATCTTACTGTGAACGGTTCAACCCCGGGGAGACATGGCGGTAGGAATGAGAAAGAGAAACAAGATCAAAAGTTGGGCAAGGTGGTCGACAGTCTGCCTGATGGGCAAGGCCAACTCAACCCACACAAGGCTACCCAGAAACCAACAGCTGGCCTGAACCAGACAGGATGTTTTTCTCAACAGGACGTTTTTCTGAGCGCTGGGGTAGCTTTCTGCTCCAGGCTGGGAGGCCCAGTCCCACCTACACACACACTTGATCAATTTCCTGGCTTCTTGAGGTTCCCAACATGCCAAAGTAAAAGAAAATATTCTTCCAATTTCATTATGCCCCTCGAGGTGGGGAGACTTGGTTTGATCATAATGCTTCTTTGGTCCAATTCTAGGCATTGTCCTCCTTGTGGGTCATTTAACATTTTTTCTGCTCCATTTCAAAAACTATGCCGTTAAATATGTCCATCTCTCAAATACTTGTCGCTGGTCATAGGGAAAACGAAGAGTGTGGACTGTTTCACAGAAAAGCATACAACTTTCAATTTAATTAAATTCAAGTCAAATCAATTCAACCAAAGTTTAAGGACAACATACCAGGGTTTCAAAGCTAAGAACAATGAACTAAATCTCAAAACATTACCATTTATTATGAGTGATAGCAATATAGCGAATAGTAATACCATTTATGGAAGTAAACATGAAATATACTCAAGACGTACATTATCTGGTGAGAAACAAGACAGAAAACTTTAGTCAGCTGAGATTGCTCTAACAGTACTAAGAGGTCATCAGACTTAAAGGGTATGGAGAGATAATGCTGAGCTGAAACATCAGCAATGCTCAAAAGTGCATGGAAGTGTGTATATGAGAAAAATGAAGCATTTTAATAACAACAAGATAAATATTTGGAAGATGAGACACATTCATTGTCTGAGAATTTTGTCAGTTCGTACAGGATCTGATCCTACTGTGCTCATGTCTGCAGTATCATTTTAGAATCTCTCATCTTACCGTGTCTTCTCCAGGTTCTAGGGGAAACAATGCACAGAGAAGCCCCACTCACCAAAATGGCACTACTTACAACTGGTAAGGCTTTCTAATACACCATACTGGATTGAAGCACAATACTAATCCAGAATTAGTTGTTCAATTCAGTGATGATGATGATGATGATGATGATGATGGTGGTGGTGGTGGTGGTGATAGTGATGCAAGGGGCCTGTGAGATAGCTCAGCAGAATATGCGCCTGGTTAGGCAAGCACAGAGACAGGGGCTCAATTCATAACACCACAGGCAGTGCCAGCCCCACCTGCAGGCGTGCTGAGATGGCCACAAAGACCAGGCATCACTGCCTTTATCCTCTGCCATGTTAGTGTCTCCTAATATATCTGGAGAAACCAATCCTGCATGGAATGTACAGAACATTGGTGGGACTCCTCTGCACCCCACCCTCACCATGCATTTTTGCCTCTAGGTACATAATCAGGATTCCATCACAGAAGTCACCTAAAGGTGAAATATATAAGGTGATTCATAAAGAGATCCATTATTCTCCCAAAGACCTTCTTCAGTTTTCTAACTCTTATAAGCAGAGGCCTAATGATCAAACATGGGAATGGATTTTATGAGTGTGGGATAATGATGGAAAAAATATACACCTGGATGAGGCTAAGTTTGTTGATATGGGCCCACTAAGTAGGGATTCAGAGTTTAATTTTGTAGCTTGTGGAGTAAAGAAAGGTGTTAATAGTCTATTTGGTTGGCTGGAAGAAGTGTGGCTCAAAAGATGGCCAATAGTGAATGAGTTAGAGATGCCTGATATCACATGGTTTACTGTAGATGAAGGGATTCAGAGGCTTAGGGAAATGGGAATGCTGGAGTGGATCTGTCGTGTTAAACGTAACCCTCCACATTTGGAAAATCCTGAAAACATGTCCTTCACTAAAACCTTGAGAAACAGATTTGTTAGAGAATCACCAGCATCCCTGAAGAGCCCTGCCACTGCTCTTCTCTATATGTCAGACCTTACAGTGGGGACAACAGTTACTCAATTAGGAAGTTTAAGGGTCATGGGCTTGATTGGATCCCAAAGTGGCAGAGGTCAAGTGGCACCACTTAATCACCGTGGACAGCAGAAGCAGAACAATGGCAATAATCTGACAAGCATAGACCTATGGTGTTGGCTGATTAGCCACGGTGTTCCCAAAAGTACAACAGATAAGAAACCCACAAAATTTGTGCTAGATTTATATCAATGAAAGAATTTAGAGGCGAAAGAACAGAGACCTACTTTAAATCATGGTAATAAGTAATCCAGGCCCCTCAACCAGTACCCACACCTGAGCCAATTTAGGGACCCAAAACCCCTCGAGTGATGGGGAGGCTAGGTCTCCTTGGGGAAGGATCCTAATGTTCCCAGAATTTGTACAGTCAATCGTTCTCCTATCCTTCTCCAGAGGGACCTAAGGCCTTTTGCCTGGGTGACCACACATTGGGGGAAGGGGAATGATAAGACATTTTGGGGACTACTGAACACTGGTTCTGAGCTAATGCTGATTCTGGGGAATCCAAAACACCACAGTGGCCCTCCAGTGAGAGTAGGAGACCTGTGGAGGGCAGGTGATCAATGGAGTTTAGCAAAGGTCCGACTCACAGTGGGTCCAATAGATCCTCGCATCCATCCTGTAGTCATTTCCCCTGTTCCAGAATGTGTAATTGGAATAGACATACTCAGTTCTCGGCAGAATCCTCACATTGGTTGCCTAACCTGTTATGTTAGGGACTATTATAGTTGGAAAGGCTAAATGGAAGCCATTAGAGGTGTCCTTGCCTAGTAAAATAGTGAACCAAAAGCAGTATTGCATTCCTGGAGGGACTGCAGAGATTAGTGCCACCATCAAGGACCTGAAGGATTCAAGGGTGGTGGTTCCCACCACATCTCCATTTAATTCTCCCATTTGGCCTGTGGAGAAGACAGATGGGTCTTGGAGCATGATGGTAGATTACTCTAAACTGAACCAGGTGGTGATTCGAATTGCAGCTGCAGTGCCGGACATGGTTTCCTTGCTTGAGCAGATTAACACATCTCTCGGTACTTGGTATGCAGCTGTTGATTTGGCAAACTCCTTCTTCTCCATACCTATCCATAAGGACCATCAGAAGCAATTTTCTTTCAGTTGGCAAGGCCAGCAATATACCTTCACTGGCTTACCATAACGGTATAATAATTCTGTGGCCCTGTGTCACAACTGAGTTCATAGGGACCCTGATCCATTTTCTTTTCCTCAAGGTATTACACCAGTCCCTTACATTGATGATGTTATGCTGATTGGACCTAGTGAGCAGGAAGTGGCAACCACCTTGGATTTGTTAGTACAGCATTTTAGAGCCAGAGGACGGGAAATAAATCCCACAAAAATTCAAGGTCCTTCTACCTCAGTGAAGTTTCAAGAAGTCCAGTGGTGTGGAGCATGTAGATACATTCCTTCTAAAGTAAAAGATAAGTTGTATCTGGCTTCTGCCATGGCCAAGAAAGAGGCACAGTGCCTAGTGGGTTTATTTGGATTTTGGAAGGAACATATTCCTCACCTAGGTATCCTACTATGGCCCATTTACCCAATGACTTGGAAAGCTGCTAATTTTGAGTGAGGCCCAGAACAGGAAAAAGCCCTGCAACAGGTCCAGGCTACTGTTCAGGCTGTTCTGCCTCTAGGACTATATGATCCAGCCGATCCCATGGAACTTGAAGTGTCAGTGGGAAATAGGGATGCTGTTTGGAGTCTCTGGCAGGTGCCCATAGGTGAATTGCAGTGGAGGCCTTTAGGATTTTGGAGCAAGGCTCTGCCATCTTCTGCAGACAATTACTCCGCCTTTCAGAAACAGATCTTGGCCTGCTATTGGGCATTAGTGGAAACTGAATGCTTAACTATGGGACACCAGGTCACCGTGAGACCTGAGTTGCCTATCATGGCCTGGGTATTATCTTATTCTTCAAGTCATAAGGTTAGATGTGCCCAGCTATAGTCCATCATTAAATGGAAGTGGTACATTTGTGACAGAGCTAGGGCAGGCCCAGAGGCACAAGTAAATTACACGAGGAAGTTGCCCAGATATCTATGGCTCCTACACCTGTTGTTTTGCCCTGTCTCCCAGAATGCATCCATAGCATTGTGAGTTATACCATATAATCCGCTGTCAGAGGAAGAGAAGACTAGCACCTGGTTTACAGATGGCCCTGCATGCTATGCAAGCACCACCCACAAGTGGACAACTGCGGCATTGCAGCCCCTTTCTAGGACATCACTAAAGGACAATGGTGAACGGAAATTATCACAGTGGGCAGAGCTTTGGGCAGTACACCTGGCAGTACATTTTGCCTGGAGAAAGAAATGGCCAGATGTGTGACTGTATACTGGATGCTCAGGAATTTGGAAAGAGCATGATTGGAAAATTGGTGACAAGGGGAAGAGGTGTGTGGATAGACCTCTCCATATAGTCAAAGGATGTAAATATATTTGTTTCCTATATGAATTCTCACTAAAAGGTGACATCAGCAGAAGATAACTTTAATAATCAAGTGGACAAGATGACCCAGTCTGTGGATAGTGGCCAATCTCCTTCCTTGCCTATCCCTGTTGTTGCCCAGTGGGTCCATGAAGTGAATGGCCATGGTGGCAGGGATGGAAGTTGTGCATGGGCTCAGCAACATGGCCTTCCACTCACCAAGGCTGATCTGGCTACAGCCACTGCTGAATGTCCAATATGCCAGCTACAGAGGCCAACTGAGTCCTCGGTATGGTACAACTTCCCGGGTGATCAGTCTGTGACCTGGTGGCAGGTTGATTATATCAGACCACTTCCATCATGGAAGGGACTGCACTTTGTCCTCACTGGCATAGACACATATTCTGAATATGAATTTGCCTTTGCTGCGCATAATGCTTCTCCAAAACTACCATCTGTGGCCTTACAGAAAGTCTTATCCACCGCCATTGTATTCCACACAGTATTGCTTCTGACCAAGGAAAACATTTTATAGCCAAAGAGATGCAGTAATGGGCTCATGGTCATGGAATTCACTGGTCTTACCACGTACGTCATCATCCAGAAGCAGCTGGATGGATAGAATGATGGAACGGCCTTTTGAAGATGCAGTTACAATGCCAGATAGGTGGCAATAGTTTGCAGGGCTGGGGTAAGGTACTTCAACTGACTATATATGCTTTAAATCAGCACCCTCTGTATGGTACTGTGACTCCCATAGCCAGGATACATGGGTCCAAATATCAAGGGGTGGGAGTAGGAGCGGTATCACTCACAATTACCCCTAGTGATCCACTAACAAAATTCGTGCTTCCTGTCCACACAATGTTATGTTCTGCTAGACTAGAATTCCTAGGCCCAGAGGGGGAAAAGCTTATACTAGGAAGCACAGCAATGATACCATTGAACCGGAAGCTAAGATATCCCCCTGGTCACTTTGCACTCCTCATGCCTTTGAGGAAACAAGCTATAAAAGGAATCATGGTGTTGTCAGGGGTGGCTGACCTAGACTATCAAGGGGGGAATTGGATTACAAGTCCACAATGGAGGAAAGGAAGAATATACATGGAGTTCAGGAGATCCCTTGGGGGGCCTCTTAGTATTGCTATGCCCTGTTATTAAGGTGAATGGGAAGCTACAACAACTTAATACAGGCACAATGATAAATAGTCCAGAACCTTTAGGAATGAAGGTATGGGTCACTCCACCAGGGAAAGAACCAAGACCTGCCAAAGTACTTGCTGAGGGCCAGGGGAATACAGAATGGGTAGTAGAAGAAGGTAGTTCTAAATATCAGCTACTACTCTGTGATAGCTACAGAAAAGGGGATTATAATTGTACTATTTCACCCTTGTATATAGTTGTATTATAATATAATATGGATATATTTAGTATTAGTTCTTAAGAATTAATCTATGTTAATGTTAAAGATATGAGTGCATTTCTATTTATACATATGATAGTATAGCTATAAAAATGTTTGGTGCAATTATATGCATATCTCTGTATCTGGAGACTGACTTAAAGAAATATGTCTAGTTGTGAAGTTGACAAGGGGGTGGATTGTAGTGGTTGATAACATTGTGTCAACTTGGCTGGATGCCTGGTGGTCAATATATTTTATCAATTTGGCTGCATTGCCTGGCTGTTTCACACTGTGGGCCATAAGGGCCCTGCTCCAGAATAACTCAGTTTGCACTTTATCTCCTGGCTTCCTGCACAGACTTGTCAGCCTCTAGATTGGACCGTTCAGCTTTCTATAGCAAATTCTTCTGCCTTCCTTTGCAGACTCAGTGGCTGACCTTTAGAGACTGTTAGTAACCAGTAGAAACCGGTTTAGACCAGTAGATACCAGTAGGGATGGAACACTGGAGTGAGTATAAAAGCCTTGGAACTGAATCCTTCAGTTGGCAGTGTGTGGATGCTCTAATCACACTTCCCCATGTGACTCTGGGGCTGGCACATCTTGTGTTATATCTGTTCCTTGTAGTGTATCTGTTCCTCTAGTAAAGCCCTGAGTAGAACAGTGAAGCACACTTGTATTAATTGTGCTGAGGAGGCTGAAACAGGAGGATGACTATAAATTTCAGATGCACAGTGACGTACTGTATCAAATATATTAAAAAAGGAAAATGATAATAATACATATGTAAAAGAGCACAAACTCCAAAAAAAATATAATGAAGTAGTTTTGTTTGTTCATTTTTTTTTCCTGCAAGTCTTTTAAACACATGTCTTAGCCAACCACTCTTTATGACTTTTTCCTTAAGGCCCATTTTGCTTCCTGAATAGTTTTTGTATCATATCATCCTCTAATAAAGAAAGACCATGACATATGTAAATGCATAAAGACCATATGAAACCCTCCACAATGTGGTATTGAAAACACAGCTTCTACTCTGCTAATATATTCTGAACAGTGGACATTCAACTTGAAAAGTACTTGTCGGCATTACAAATAGTCAATATTCCTAGCTTCTGTTGATTATCTTACTCTGGTTGACTTTGTACTAGGTTTTCTAGAGCTAACCGGAAAATTTAACTGTCATTGTATAGACTGTGCATAGTCTGACGCAAGCTTTGTTACACTGCCCTAAAACCCATTCTGGACTATGAGTAGACATCCTAATTAGTGGCTCTGAGTACAGTTTCTCCTTCACATCTTGCATGAAATTGTTATAAAATAACCCCTATTTTTATTAGTGTATATATATGCTTTATCCAATTTCTAGGGTAGAGCATCAGATTGTATGTAACTCAGTGAAATTACAGTGTAGGTACTAAACTTTGTGAATTCATTTGAGGTTATAGTCTCTTATCTGGTTGAGTCTATGGGAAATATGACAGATAAACCTAGCAGCCATCATGTTTTTGATTTTTTTTTTCCTGTCTCTACTTTTCTTTTATTGCCTTTTTATATTTACATAAGAAAGAGTACAGCAATAATTGATATGACATTAGAAGCACTATGCATTTAGAAGACCAAAATTATAGGCATTTCAAGCATGGCTTTAGTATTGCACATTGCTATCCTCAATGTAGCTCCTTCGTTCACAGATATTAGCATACATAGTTAGTCAGGGTGAAAATGCTAATCATTAGCTGCTATTTCAAAAGCAGTTCTAGGACAATGGCTTTAACCATCTTTTTTTATACAATGGCTTTTCTCCTGCCATATTTTCTAACTTTTCTCCATTAGCTATTTTCATTGTTTAATCCTCAGGTTCTTGCTTTCACTTTATCATGGTATACTTTTAAATTTTTACTTTTTTTTTTTTTCAGTTCTTCCACTATGGAGACAATATGATATTTACATATGTGGTTCTGCTTTATTTCACTTATGAGCATATCTTCAAGTTGCATCGACATATATCTGAAGGATTCAGGATGATTTTTCTTTATACCTAATAAATATATACTCTATTGTATGAAAACATCACATCTTTCTCATCCATTCCTTAAATGGTGCGCATGTTGGTTGTTTCCAAGAAATGACTATCACAAATTATGGTGCTATAAAGATAAGGGCATGTACATCACTAAGATATGAAGTTTGCAGTTTTTTTAGGAAAATTCCTGAAAAGATGATAGCTGGATTGAATGGAATTTCCAGTCCTGGTCTTTGAGGAGTCTGCACACTGATTTCCATAATGGTTGTACCAGTCTGCATTCTGAGCAGCAGTGGAGAAGGGTTCATTTTTCCCCACAGCCTCTCCAACATTTGTGTTTGTTGATTTCTTTATGATAAGCATTCTTTCTCGGGTGAGATAGTATGTCAGTGTTATTTTAATTGGCATCTCACGAAAGGCTGGTGATGTGGAGCATTTTTCATGTATTTATTTGATTTTTGCATTTCTTCCTGTAAGAAGTGTGTGTTCATCTCAGATGCACATTTTTTTAATTGGGTCTTTAAATTTTGCAGCCCTAATGTTTTTAAAATATTAATCTTTATAAATTATAGATTGAACTTTGTGTCAGTGCTTATTAGTTAAGAGTTGGGGTTTTTTTGTTGTTGTTGTTGTTTTTCCAAATTTGTGGGTTGTCTTTTCAAACTGTCAAATTCAATCAGGATTTACCCTGAAACCATGTGCAACAATTTGTAGATCTTTTGTTAGTTCCAGCTCTCTATCTGGATGAGACACAGTCATTGCTTGACCAGTTCGCTCTCTGTGACAGCCTCAGAGAATGTTTTTTCTCTAGGTGACTCTCCTTAAGCACATGAGTTCTTTTCCTCTCTGGTTACATAATATCCTTGAATAGAAAATTTGGTACACCACTGAATTATAAGATATTACAGTTTCTGTTATGTTCTGAGCCCTCACTAAACTTGAGAGGTAGGATCACAATATCGGCTTTCCATATAGTCCTTCTTTTCTTCTATTTTTTTGTCCTGCCAGCTTAAGTTGTTAGTGCTGCAGAAGAGAAACTTGGGATTAACCCCACTATCTTTCTGAATATCAAATTCTTTGACCATAACATGAAATAGGTGTTTTCCATCAGTTGTTGATACCCTAAATTTTAAATCCCTAGAAAATGTGAGAAAAAAAAAACAAAAAAACAAAAAAAAAACAATTGAGCATTTTTACACAGAGATTCAGGAACTTAAATAACTTAAAAAAATTGTTGTACACTTTGATGGTCTTTTTTCCTTGTCTCATATTCTCTTTTCTTTCTTTCTTTCTTTCTTTCTTTCTTTCTTTCTTTCTTTCTTCCTTCTTTCTTTTTTCTTTCTTTCTTTCTTTCTTTCTTTCTTTCTTCCTTCTTTCTTTTTTCTTTCTTTCTTTCTTTCTTAACAAACATTTACTTGAAAGACAGTATAAAAATAATTGACACTTCATTAGAAGCCATGTAGATTGGGAGACCAGGATGATAGGATTTCTAGGCATGATTTTAGTATTACACATTGTTATTCTCAGTGTATTTGATTAGTTCATAGATATCAGCATATATACTTAGTTAGGGTGTAAATTCTACCAATTACCTGCTAGTTTCAAAAACCTGTTGGAGATTTTTAGGACATTGTCTTAATCATCTTTTGTATATAAATGTATGTTTTTTGCCCCTACCATGTTCTCCTAGCTCTCTTTTTCTTGTATAATCCTTCAATTCTCATTTTCCATTTAACTATATTATGCCTTTCCAAATGAAAACAAAAAAAAAAAATAACATAGCTCTATCCGTTGTTTTGAAAATATCAGTTGATATTTAGAATTTCTACTTTTTGAAATTTTATTGCATTTAATAAGAAATAACAATGTGATAGTTTCAAAACATGTTAGTAGTACATTTCCAGTATTGGCTACAATGTATATTGTTATCCTCCTATTAGTTATACAGAGCACAGGGTATAGATGTGATAATTTTCCTAATCATTATTGGCACAAAAAATTCTGCTCATTGAACTAAGAGAAAGTAGTTGTATACATAATCAAATGTTCCATAATCACAGTAGGTTATTGTCAAAACTGGCAATGATGGAAGCTGTTGATTTAAGCCTTTTACAGCTCAACATACTAATCTAGCTTTACGCTTTATGCCTTGTGGTTAAATATTTCTGCTGTGTGGTTAAGGTCAAGTTAAAGCAAGATCTGTATGACAAAACATGGAACTCTTATACTTCCTAAGGTCAGCCAAATGCCCTCAGGATTTACATTGAAACCATGTACAGTGCTTTGTAGAAATGTTGTCGGTGTTAGCCACTGGATGAGTCATGGCCATTGCTTGACCAGTTTGCTCTTTGTGTAAGCCTGAGAATGTTTTATCTCTAGGTGACTCTCCTTAGGTCCACTGTATATCTTTATTCCCTTTCCACTGTAGCCCCATAATCTCCTGGAACAGAAAAATTGTGAAACCACTGAGTTACAGGATGTCATAGTACAGGTTCTCTTATTCCTGGGTCCTCACTTACCTTGAAGGGCTAGGGCCAAAATATTGGCTATCCTTGTAGCTCATCTTTTTGTCAATTTTTTGGTCTGTAAACTTATATCTTGGACACTGAGGAGGTCGCTCCATGGCATAAGTGCCTATCTGGCAAGTGCAAGGTTGTAAAACAAACAACAACAACAAAAATAAACAAACAAAAAACGTTGCATTGCTAATCCTCTCTAAGAAAAGTTTAGTGATACTATTACTCTAGAACATAGGTACTTGAGCTTAACTTTGCTGTATTACTGAATATCAAACATCTTAGACTTAACTTGAAATTGGTATTATCTGTCACTCATTGATATTCTAATAAATCTCTATAGAATGTGATAAAATCAGTTATACATTGTTATACAAGAATTTAGAAATCTAAGTATATATAAAATTGTAGCCTGTCAACCCTTTGGTATTTTTCCTATCCTTTTACTCTAATTTAATACCATTTTTGTTTTCTTGTAAACCAAGCATATATTTGAGAAAGAGTATAGCAGTAACTGAAACTGCATTAGAAGCAGCACACATCTAAAAGACTAGAATGGCATGCATTTCACATGGAGTTTTAGTGTTACACATTGCTATCTGCAGGGTGAGACATATTTTTGAGGCTCTTAGAACCACTATCTAATTCATCCTGTGCACAGTTTTGCTCCTGCCATGTTTCCTATGTTTTCTGCTTCTAGTCACTTCTTTGTTTAACCTTTAACACCTTGATTTCCATTCAGCTGTGTTATGCCTCTCCATTTTTATTTCTTTTGGGTTTTTACACTAGGGTAAGACTATATAATATTTACATGGGTAGCTTTGGTTTATTTCACTTATAGGTATATGTTCAAGATACATCCACTTATATATGAAGTCTTCTACTTTATCATTCTTCATACCTGAGTAATATTCCATTGTATAAAAATAACACACGCTTTTCAAGCACTCCTGAGATGATGGGCATTTTGCTTGTTTCCAAGGTTTGTCTATTATACATTGTGTTGCTATAAACATAGGTGCACAGACATCACTATGATATAATGATTTCAGTTCTTCTCGGAAAATTCCTGGTGCGGTTATAGCAAGAATGAATGGGATTTCCAGTTCTAGTTTTTTAAGGAGTCTCCACACTGCCCTCCATAATGGTTGCACCAGGCTGCATTCCCAACAGCAGTTGAGAACATTTCCTTTTTACCCCACAACCTCTCTAACAATTGTTGTTGGTTGATTTCTTTATGAAAGCCATTCTTTCTGGAGTGAGATGGTATCAAACTGTTGTTTTAAATTGCATTTCACAGATGGCTGGCAATATGCAGCATTTCTTCATGTATTTATAGGCATGTTGAATTTCTTTCTCTTAAAAGTGTGTGTGTGCATCTCAGATACCCATTTCTGCATTGGGTTTTGAATTTTGGTACCCTAAAGGTTTTTAGTTCTTTATAAATTTTAGATAGAAGATCTTTGTCTGAATACTTATTAGTTAAAATCTTTTCAAAATTTGTGGGTTGTCTTTTTTACTCTGTTGGTAATTTCTTTTTATGTGCAAAAAGTTCTTAGCTGCAGGAGGTCCCATTTGTTGATTCTTTCAAGTGTTAAACATGCATTCTGATTTTAATCCATGAATTCTTTGTCTACCACTATGTCTTCAAGATTTTCTCTCACTTCTTCTCACAGAAGATTTCATTTTTCACTTTTAATATTTAGATCTTTAATCCATTTTGACGCTAATTTACTGTATGGTGATATACTTGGGTCAAATTTTAGTTTTTGACATGTGGAGAGCCAGCTTTACCAGCACCATTTGTTAAAAAGACTATCTTTATTTCAGTAAACATGTTTGGCCCTTTGTCTAAGATAAGGTGGCTGACTGTGTTTGTATTGGCTTCTGCATCTTCTAATCGATTCCACTGATCTTCAGGTCTATCTTTTTGCCAATACTATGCTGACTTTATCAATATTGTTTGTAGTATAGCTTTAAGTCAGGAAGTGTAATGCCTCTTGGCTTGTCTTTTTTTCCCAGGATAGTCTTTGCAGTTCGAAGTCTTTTTTTGTTCAAAATAAATTTCAGCAATGATGTCTCCCATTCTGTGAAGTATATTGTGGTATTTTGAGAGGGATTGCATTAAATCTGTATAACAATTTAGGGAGTATGGTCATCTTCCCAATGTTCGTTCTTCCTATCCAGGAGCAGGGAATAGCTTTCCATTTTCTGAAATCCTTCAGGACCTTTTTTTTTTTTTTTTTTTTTTTTTTTTTTTTTTTTTTTTTTTTTTTTTTTTTTTTTTTTTTTTTTTTTTTTTTTTTTTTTTTTTTTTTTTTTTTTTTTTTTTTTTTTTTTTTTTTTTTTTTTTTTTTTTTTTTTTTTTTTTTTTTTTTTTTTTTTTTTTTTTTTTTTTTTTTTTTTTTTTTTTTTTTTTTTTTT
>PVJA010004476.1:0-16367 GCA_004027025.1 Myocastor coypus | reverse complement strand
GTGTGTCGAGGAATGCTAGTGGCTTTTGTGTGTTGACATTGTATCCTGCTATACTACTGAATGTTTCTATTAATTCTAATATCTTCTTGATGGTGTTTTTTGGGTCTTCCCACTAGATTATCATGTCATTTACAAATAATGATAATTTAACTTCTTCTTTACCTATTCTTATTCCTTTTTTCTCTCTCTTTTCTAATCACTGTAGCTATTGTTTCCAGAACTATATTGAATAGGAGTGGTGATAGAGGATATCCTTGCCTTATACCAGATGTGAGAGTAAAAGTCTTGAGTTTTCCCCATTTAGAATTATGTAAACTTTTGGATTGTCATAGGTGGCTTTTATCAGACTGAGGTGGAGGCCCACTATTCCAATTTTCTGTAGGACTCTGAATAGGAATGACTGTTGGACTTTGTCAAATGCCTTTCTACATCAGTTGAGATGATCATAAGATTTTTGTTCATGATGTATAATGTTCCTAATGATTTGCTGTACTCTATTGGCAAGAATTTTATTGAGGATTTTTGCATCTATGTTGATGAGAGAATTTGGCCCATAGTTCTCTTTTATAAAAGTTGCATCTCTGTGGTTTTGGTATCAGTGTAATACTTGCCTCTAGGAATGATTTTGGAAAGATGGCTTCCTTTTCAATTTCATTTAAGAGTTTGAGATTTATTGTGAGTATGTGTTCTGTAAATTTCTTATAGAATTCAGTGGTAAATCCACCAAGTCTTAGACTCTTCTTTGTCAGTAGGCTTTTTAATACATTTGTATTTCACTGACTTTATTGGGTTGTTGAAAGTTCTTACATCTTCTTGATTCAATTTTGGTAATTTGTACCTTTCTAGGAACCTATTCAATTTATCTGTGTCTTCAGTTTTTGTGAGAGTAAAAATTCTCAAAGTACCTATGATCTTCTGAATCTCTGCTGGGTCTGTAGTAATTTCACCCTTTTCATTCCTTATTGCTTGAATTTGAGTCCTTTCTTTCCTCGTTTTGATGCGGTCAGGAAGGGGCTTATCAATTTTATTTGATCTTTCACAGAACCACCATTTTGATTCATTAATTCTTTGCATTGTTTTCTTTGTCTCGATTGAATTAATTTCTGCTCTAATCTTTATAACTTCCCCCTGTCTTTGGGCTTTGGGTTCCATTTGCTCTTCCCTGTCTAGTCAGATTAGGTGCTGTGTAAGAGTACTTATTTGTTCCCAATCTGTTTTCTTACTGTGTGAGTTCAAGGCTATTAGTTTCCCTCTAAGAACTGCTTTCATTGTATCCCATAAATTCTGATAGTTTGTGTTTGACTTTGCATTAAAGTGTAAATATTGTTTAATTTCATGTGTAACCCACTGGTTGCTGAGAAGGGTGTTGTTTAATTTCCATGTATTTATGGTTTTTTGTGATTTATTTTTTATTAATTTCCACTTTCATTGCATTTTGGTCAGATAATATACATGATATAATTTCTGGGTTTTTTGCATATGCTTAAGCATAACCTGTGCAATAGTACATGTTCAATTTTGGAAAATGTCCCATGTGCAGCTGAAAAAAATGTGTATTCTAAAGTGGTTGGGTTGAACACTCTGTGTAGGTGCACTAAGATCAGTTGTTCCAAGATCTGGCACAGTTCTTCTACTTCTTTGCTAATTTTTTCTCTGCTGGACCTATCTTTCTGGGGTAAAGGGGTATTAACTCTTCTGTTAAGATTGTGGTATTGGACATTAGATTTTTCATGCCCATTAAGGTATGTCTTATATAACTTGGTGTTCCCTTGTTGGGTGCATACATATTTCTGAGTGTTACCTCTTCATATTGAATTTTCCCCTAACCAGTATGTAGTGGCCTTCTTTATTCCATTTGATCAGTCTTGGTTTGAAATTTAGACTATCTGCAAACAGGATTGCTACATTTGCTTTTTTTTAGGAGCTGGGCATGTAGTATTGTTTTTCATCCTTTCACTTTTAGCCTATGCATTTCTTTATGAGTCAAGTGTGTTTCTTTTATACAGCATATGGTTGGATTTTGCTTCCTTATCCATTATACCAGCCTATTTCTTTTAATTGGAGATTTGAGTCCATTTACATTGATGGTTATAATTGAAATGCATTAACTTATGATTACCATGACTTTACTTACTACTCTTTAGTCCTTTTTCTCCTGTTTAATTGGTGGCCCTATTTGATGAGTTCCTTCTGGAATCATTTGTAGAGATCATGTCATTTTGGTCTCCCTCAAAAATATTTTTAAGCAGTCTGTGTAGGGTTGACTTTCATATCATGAAATTCTTTAGTTTTTTCTCCTCATGGAAATATTTCACTTCTTTCTCATACTCAAGAGAGAGTTTTGCAAGGTATAGCAGTCTGGACTGGGAATTGTTTTCATGGAAGACTTGAAGCACTCTGATCCATTCTCTTCTTGACTTCATGGTTTGTGAAGAGAAATCTGCCATTATTCTGATGAGTTTTCCTTTAAATGTAATCTGTTTGTTTTCTCTAGCAGCTTTACCATATTATTCTTCTGCTGAATTTCTGACATCTTGACTATTATATGTCTGGGTGTGTTTTTAGTTTGTTTGATGTTATTTGGAGTTCTGTGCTTCAGTTTCCTAAATTATCGATTGTTGTCTCATATTTGGGAAGTTTTCTGCTATTACTTCTACCCATATTCTTTTTATATCATTCATATTGACTCTTTTTTTCATTGATTCCTATTAATCTCATATTGTTCATTTTTGCATCCTCTTACAGTTGTTGAATTTCTTTTTTCCTGGTTGTCTTTAAGGAGCCTTTCTTACCTTTTCACTAACTGTCACTTTGTCTTCAAGGTCTCAAATTCTATCTTCCCTTTCATTCATACAGTGTAGCCAGCTTGTGACTGAGATTTTATTTTCATGTATGTCTCTTTGAACCTGTTTTATGTGATCTATTTCTTTCCTATGTTGCTCATTCAATAATCAAAAATTTTTCTAATCTCCTCTAGTTTTTAAACAATGTCTTCTTTAGATGTATTTATTAAGTCTTTCATTATAGTTATCCTGTCTTTTTTCTACTTCAGAAATTATTTCTGCTCTCATTTCCTCTCTACCTTTCTGTAGATGTTCTTCTACTTCAGACACTATTAATTTAGAGTTGACTTTTTACAGTTCAGAGGCCATTTCTGATTTAATTCCTTATATGTCTTTCTGCAGCTGTTTTTTTTTTTAGTTCAGTTTCGAATAATTCAAAGATTTCTTTTTTAACTTCAAAGGTTATCTCCAATCCTAGTTATGTATATGTTTCTGCATTTGTTTGTTTACTTAAGATGCTACTAACTCAAAGATTTCAGCTGCATGATTCTCATTTTTTTAATGGTAGTGTCTCCTGTATTTGTTCCAGGTGGGCTCAGGACCTGAGGTTGCATATTGTTCTTTGTCTGTAGCATTCTATATAGCAGTGACCTTTGATGGAGGATTGTGTGCCCACGGGTTGGTCATTCAGTGTGGGCTGCTGAGTCACCTGGGCTGCTTTAGGCTCGGGGAGAGAGGTCTCACTTACCCGATAGGCCTAGGCTGCTCTGGTAGTGGGCCAGAGGAGGTCTCAACTTCATGTTTGTGAAGAGAAATTTGCCATTATTCTGATGGATTTTCCATTAAATGTAATCTTTATTTTCTCTAACATCTTTTAGTATATTATTCTTCTGCTGGTATTTCAGGTTGAGACTATTATATGTCTGGGTGTGTTTTTAGTTGGGTTGATGTTATTTGGAATTCTATGTGCTTCACTTACCTGAATGTCTGATTGTTTTCTCATATTTTGGAAGTTTACTGCTATTACTTCTGCCCATATTCTTTTTACATTCTCTGTACTGAGTACTTGTTTCTCATTGATTCCTACTAATCTTACAGTGTTAATTTTTGCGTCATCTTCAAGTAGTTGTATATTTTTTCCTGCATCCCAGTTGTTTTCAAGAGATCCTTTCTAATCTTTTCACTTACTGTGACTGTGTCTTCAAGATCTGAAACTCTACCTTCACTTTAGTTCATACAGTGTTGCCACCTTGTGATTGACATTTAACTTTCTTATATATCTCTTAGAACTGTTTCATGCGATATATTTCTTTCCTATATTGTTCATTCAAGGAATTCATCATTTTTCTGTTCTCCCGTAATTTTTTATTAGTTTCTTCTTTAGTAGTATTTCCGTCTTAGTTATGTATTTTCTCTACTTCAGAGATTGTTTTTGCTCTGATCTCCTCTCTACCTTTCTGCAGTTGTTCCCCTACTTTAGATGCTATTAATTTAGAGATGTCTTCTTTTACTTTGGAGATTATTTCTGTTCTGATTTGCCTTATCCTTTTCTGCAGTTGTTTTTCCAGTTCAAATTCTATTAATTCAGGCATCTTTTTTTTTTTTTTTTTTTTACTTCAGATGTTATCTCTGATCTGAGTTCCTCTATTCATATCTGCACTTGTCTGTCTACCTCAGATTTTACCAATTCAGAGATTTCAACTGCATGATTCCCATGTTTTTTGTGCACACCTCAGATAAGTCCTACCTGTGTATGAGCCGGTCAGTCCATGTGGGTGGCAGGGGTAGATGTCTGTTTGCTGGCACATCATGTCAGTTTATGCGTTGCTTTTTTCAGTGATAAACTTAAAGGTTAGTTGTAACATCCATCAGAAATATTGTCTTCCTTGCGAAAGGTATAATATTCAGGCATCTAACATTAATTTTAGACGACTATATATAACATATCTTGTATAGAGTAAGCACACTGAATTTCCAAAAAATTAGCACTTGTTGGGTATAAGTGACAGCGCCATGCTGCCAAATAAGTATTATGTGTACCATCAATTGTATAACTAATTCCAGTGCTTTTCCATGTAAGAAAACACTAAGATTTCGAAAAGTTAAGTAATGCTGTCATAGTTAATGCATAGGTAGAGTGAGTCAGGGGCTAGGCTGTGTTGGACATAGTCCCAGTCCAATATCCACATTTTTAGGACAAGCTATTCTGCCTCCCCCACATTTGCTAGTACTTGGGGCAGATATACAACTGTCTCTGTGAAGTTTATGTGACATTGTTCAACATTGTTCCCAGTAACATATAATTGTTGGGTCAAGGCTCAACACAAAATGGTGATGTATGTTGCCCTGTGTATACTATAAAGATTATATATTTCTTGCTATGCACTTTTCTCACTTTCAGCTTTTTATGTAAAAGATTTTAAGAAATGCATTCACTACTATGTCCTCTGTATGAAAGGATGAAATTAGATATATCTGTGTTCTTATGTCACCTGTATTTTGTTGCCTTCAGCAAGATTAGCCTTACACTATATAATCATCTTCTTTGGAATGACATTGCACTTGCCTGTAATAGTCTCATGAAAAAGATGGAGAAAAAAGAAACCACAAATGAAAACATCCCTACAGAGTTCATTTTATTCCTTTTTTGTAATATTTAATAGAACTCTGAATTATTTGAAGATTGTTATGCAGACAAATGCTTATTCTATTCATTTTGAGTATAATATTACTTTTAAGAAATTTAAGTCTAAAGCTTTTCTTAAAAATATAGAAAATTTCATATAGAATTTATCTTTGTAAAGCAGAATAAAACACAGACTCCAACAATATCTTTGCAGCAACAGGAAATCAAGAAATCATCATATATAACATAGAACATTTTATGATGTACATAAAATAAATATTGTTATTCCATCACATGAACATTAAAAAATTTTTAAAAGTCAATGAAATATTGTGAAATCAGGTTTACATAAAATGATTCAATATATGTATAATTAATTTTATAATTTTTAATCACTGTCATTTTATAATTATAATTATACACTTTATAATTGCAGTTTATAATTCATATCTAAAGTTACAGAAAGGGACACAGACAACGTGATTTTCTTATTGTCTGTGTCTTGCAGTTAATGCATAAAATTACACTAATTTAAATAATTGTAACAAATACCTTAGTACTCTGAAAACTGCCAACATTAGGTTTACACATTTTTATTCATTTGTTTCAATTTATGAACTGCAACCCCTGGCCTCTGAGTCTGTGTGCATGATAAAATGATCAGAAAACAAATTATAAGTAGTAATCAGTGACCTTATTCTTACCAACTGAACTTTATAAATGCCCTGACCCTAATCCCAGGCCTGCAGGCCCATCAACTTTTACTTGGTCAGTTCAAAGGTAAAGAAATCTCTAAATACAGTGCCTTACAAGAATTACCAATACACTCCCTGTTTGACAAATCTAGGTGACATAAGTGACTGCTGCATGCTGTCACCATATAGCAAAATTTAATTATAAAATGCAGAAGTCAAATATACAATTTTTCTGAAAACCATAATGAATCCTGAATTTCTCATTTGCTACATTTAAATATGCAATGTGAAATTATAGGAAAACACAAAGCAAATCACTTCAAACTTTGAAATCAAGTGAAATGCTGTTGTCCCTATTTACAGAGTTAAATATATTTAAGTGATTGTTTTCAGACTGCATTCCTGATCAGCAATAAAAGCAGATCTAGAATTTAGTTTTCCTAAATTTAAAGACTTTACTTTTGCTTTTCAATGCTAAACAAACATTGGTCTCCTGAATTCATTAAAAGTTAAAATATGCACCCTAAGGCTATTATTTTGATTTTATATGGTTTATATTATGGTTTATAATTCTTTGACTTTTAAGCATTTTTTATGATATGAGGAAAGAGAATTTGAATTTTGTTTGCTTAATTATTAAATTTAAGCACCATTATGCATTTTTTCACGGAGAGCTATAACTGTTGAACTGTCATTCTAATTTACAGTAAAATAGATCTATAGTCAAAGCAATTCAGTGGTTTTACTTAATCCAAAGTTATTTTATTATCTATATGCCATCATTTATTACATTTTACAGATTAAAAGACAATGTACTTCCAGTCACTTCATTGTTTTCCCCTTTAATCTTTTATTTCCATTCAGCTGTGTTATGTCTTTCCATTTTTATTTCTTCTTTAGAGTTATTACACTAGGGAAACAATACAACATTTACACATATATGTCTGCTCTATTTCATTTATGAGTATATCTTCAAGATGCATCCATTTACATATAAAGTCTTCTAGTGTATCATTTTTTATAGCTGAGTAATATTCCATTGTGTAAAAAGACCACATATTTTTCAACCATTCTTCAGATGATGGACATTTTGGTTTTTTCCAAGATTTGGCTATTACAAATTGTGCTGTTGTAAACATAGGTGCACAGATATTACTATGGTATGATGTTTTGAGTTCTTCTGAGAAAATTCCCAGTAGGGGAATAGCTGGATTGAATGGGATTTCGAGTTTTAGTTTTTTAAGGTGTCTCTACACTGCTCTCCATAATGGTTGCACCATTCTGCATTCGCACCAGCAGTGGAGAAGTGTTCCTTTTCCCCCACAGCCTCTCCAACATTTGTTGTTGGTTGATTTATTTATGATAACCATTCTTTCTGGAGTGAGATGGTATCTAAATGTTATTGTAACTCGCATTTAATGGGTGACTAGCGATGTGGAGCATTTCTTCATGTATTTATAGGTGTTTTGAATTTCTTTCTCTGAGAAATGTGTTCATGTCAGATGCAGATTTCTGGATTGGGTCTTTGATTTTTTTTTTTTTTTTTTTTTTTTGAGACAGGGGTTTGAACTCACAACCTTGTACTTGCCAGGCAGTCACTTGTGCCATTGAGCTATCTCCTCAGCCCTGAGTCTTTGAATTTTAGGACCCTAATTTTTGTTAGCTCTTTACAAATTCTAGATAGAAGACCTTTGTCTGCATACTTGTTAGTTAAAATCTTTTCAAAATAAGTAAGTTGTCTTTTGACTGCTAGTAATTTCTTATTATATGCAAAAATAGCTTAGCTGGAGGAGGTCCTATTTGTTGATTATTTCAAGTGTTAAGCATGCATTTGATTTTTGTCTAGGAACTCTTTTCCTATCCTGATATGTTCAAGATTTTTTCTCACAAACAGAAAAGAGAGGAAACATAGCAGGAGAAAAACTATGCACTAACATAGAGAGGATGGATTAGATAATGGTCCTAAGAACCTTTAAAAGTTTTTTTCACATTGATGATAGCAATATACAATGCTATAACTATGCTTAGAATATTTGTCATTCTGGTCTTTTAGATGTGTGCTGCTCCTAATTTAATTTCAGTTACTACTACTACTATACTCTCTCTCGAGTAAATGGTTGGTTTACAAGAAAAAAAAAAAGATATCAAATGAAAGTAACAGACTAGGAAAATGCCATAGGATTGACCGGCTATAATTTTGCACAAAATATGTAACTGCTTTTATCACATCCTATAGAGATTTATGAGACTATCAATGATTGATGGAAAATACCAATTCCAATTTAAGTAGAAGATGTTTGGTACTAAGAAAGACAGTGATGTTAAGCTCAACTACCTATGTTATAGAGTGTTAGTATCAGTAAGCTCTTCTTCTGAAGAACTAGGAATATAAGTTTACAGACCAAAAACTAGAGGAAAAGAAGGGCTATAAGGATAGCCAATATTTTGGCACTATCCCTTCAAGGTCAGTGAGGACTCAGGACAGAACAAAATCTCTGCTGTAACATCTTATAACTCAATGAATTCCCAAATTTTCTTTTCAAGGTGATTATTGGGCCACAGAGGAAAGGGATGGAAGGTAAATAGTGTGCCTAAAGAGATTCACCTAGAGAAAGTATTCTCTCACACTTTCACATACAGCAAATTGGTCAAGCAAAAGTATTCATCTAGACAGCTGACACTGTCAACAGTTCAAAACACTGTAAATGGTTTCACAGTTAATCCTGGGGGGTTTTGACTGACCTTGCAAGTTACAAAAGTTGTATGTTTAGTTATATAGTCTTAGTTTAACTTGCCCTTAACCGCCCAGCAGAAAAGAGACAGAAAAGGTAAAGCTAGATTAGTATGCTAAGCTGTAAAAGGCTGAAATCAGCAGCTCTCAACTGTTCCAGTAACACTGGACTATGTATGCAACTACTTTCTCTTAGTTGGAAGAGAAGAAATTTTTGGTACCAGTAACGATTAGAAAATTTATCACGTCTAACTATACGCTGACCTCTGAATAGCTGCTATAAGGACAACAATATGCATTCTATCAATTTTTGGGAATATACTACTAATGGGTTTTTTTTTTTTGTCTTTTTGAGACAAGGTCTCGCTATGCAGTTGAGTCTGGCCTTGAGCTCAGGCTGGTCTCGAACTCGCACCAATCCTCCTACCTCAGCCTCCCCAGTGCTGAGATTACAGGCATGCACCACCATGCCTGACTACTAATGTGTCTTGAAACTGTTATATTGTTTTATCTTGTTAAAAATAATAAACAAATTAAAAGCATAAAATATTAATGTAATCTTAAATCAAAACAAACATAATTTTTTAAAACTTCACTTAAAATATTTTTATGCATTTATATAAATGTATCAAAGTATTTTAAAAGAAACAATGTCTTATGTAGAACCTGGACTGGCAGGCACACAGGTAGAAACACTCAGCCTGTGATCTCCACACTACAGGAACTACTTCCCTGACCAAACCCTGGGAATGGCGGGTGCATTAGGAACTCTCGGTCTGTGCCCCTCACACCTGTGGAACTTCTTCCCTGTGGAGAACCCAGACCCAGCATCTGCTTCAGAACCCTTCAGCAAAATTCACTGAAGAAAGGCTGGGTTCAGAACCTCCAAGCTATGCCAGGAGATGAACATCTGGCCAGAGGAGTATAGTGGGCCCACTTTCACAACTACAACAGAAAGAGGATGAGCACAGCAGACAGATCCAGGCAGGCACATCTGGACAAGATCAAACTTGGTAGATCCTGACCAAATTTTCAGTACATGTTAATGGCATAACTGCCAAAATTCTACATGAAAGGTCAGAACGTGGCTGTACAAAATGACAAAGAGAAGGAACAAGATGAAATCTGAGTCTCCTAGCCCCCTGAAAACAAATGCAGGAGATACTAGCATAGAAAAAAATGAAATAACACAGCTGAAATCTCTGAATTAGTAACATCTAAAATAAAGAAACACATGCAGAAATGTATAGAGGAACTCAGATCAGAAATATCCTTTGAAGTAAAAAAAAAAAAAAAAGTCTGAATTAATAGGGTCTGAAGAAAAAAAAACAAAAATGAATAGAAGAAATAAGATCAGAAATAACCTCTGATGTAAAAAAAGACATCTCTGTATTAATAGGGTCTGAAGTAAAAGTACAACAATAGAAAAGTAGAGGGGAAGTCAGATGAATAATAATCTCTGAAGTAGAAAAAGAAAGAATAACTCTAAGGAAAAACTGAAATGCCACTAAAGAAGATATTAATAAAAATTACAGGAGAATAGAAAAATGATGGATTCCCAGAATGAATAATATAGGAAAGAAATACATCGCATGAAACAGTTCTAAAGAGTTATACAAGAAATTTAAATCTCAATCACAAGGTGACAACACCATATGAACTAAAGTGAAGGTAGAGTTTCAGATCTTGAAAACACAGTCACAGCTAGTGAAAAGGTTAGAAAGGATCTCTTTAAAAAATCTAGGAAGCAGGAAAAAAAATAATTCGACATTTGTAAGGTGATGCAAAGATGAGCAACGTGAGATTAATAGGTACAACAAGAAAGAAGCAGCCAATACAACTAATATAAAAAGAATATGGGCAGAAGTAATAATTCTTCAATTAAAAGGAATACACTGACACAGCAGATTAAGAACAAAAATTCAACACTATGTTGCACACAAGAAACATATGTAACTCATAAAGGAATTCATAGGCTTAAAGTCAACAGATTGAAAATAATACTACATGCCAAGCAACTCAGAACAAAGCTATGGTAGCGAATTCCTACTTGCGAAGTCTAAACTTCATCTGGAGATTGATTAAACAAAACAAAGAAGACCACTACATACTGGTTAGGTGAAAAATTCAAGACAAAGAGGTAACACTCATAAATATGTACGCACCCAACATGGGAGGACTCAGCTACATAAGAAAAATCACAAGGGATATGAAAAGTCTAATACCCTATACTATAATCTTAACAGGAGATATTAATGCCTCTTTATCTAAAAATGATATGTCAAGCAGACAAAAAATTAGAAAGAAGTAGTAGATCTGAACCTGAACTTGCAAAAACAGGACTTAGTTGACATATGCAGACTGTTCCACCCAACCACTTCTGAATACACATTCTTTTCAGCTGCACAAAGGCCACTTTCTAAAATAGACCACCTACTAGTCCATAGGACAGGACATGCTTAGGTATATGCAAGTAAACAGAAATTATTTCATATATATTAACTGACCACAGTGCAATGACACTGGAATTAAATGAAACTGGAAATAATTGAATCCACAAAAACTACAGATACATGGAAATTAAATAACACTGTCCTCAACAACCACTGGGTTACAGAGGAAGTAAAAAAAGAAATTAAACAACATTTGCAATTTTAAGAAAATTTAAAAACCACCTAACAGAATATATGGGATGCAGCCGGGTGTGGTGGCGCACGCCTGTAATCCCAGCACTTGGGAGGCTGAGGCAGGAGGATCAGTGTCGAGACCAGCCTGGGCTACAAAAATGAGCTCAAGGCCAGCCTGAACTGCATAGTGAGACCCTGTCTCAAAAAGACAAAAAAAAAGAATATATGGGATGCAATGAAAGCAGTTCTTAGAGGGAAATATATACCTCTAAACTCACACATTAAGAAAACAGAATGGGGACAAATAAATACTCTAATGCTACATATAAATTGCCAAAAAAAGGAAGAGCAAATCAAACTCAAAGTCCAAAGATGGGAGGAAATTACGAAGATTAGAGCATAAATTAATGCAATCAAGAAAAGAAAACAATACAAAGAATTAATGAATCAAAAATCTGGTTCTTGAAAGGGTAAATAAAATTGATAAGCCCCTAGCTAACCTCATCAAAAAGAGGAAAGATAAAACTCAAATTCAAGCAATAAGAAATGAAAAGGATGAAATTATTATAGCCCCTGGGAGATTCAAATCCATAATACCTACTTTGAGAATATTTGCTCTCATAGAATTGAAGGCACAGATGAAATGGACAGATTCCTAGAAAGGTACAAATTACCAAACCTGAATCAAGAAGATATAAGAACTCTCAATAATCCAGTAACAGCCAATAAAATGCAAAGTGTAATACAAAGCCTACCAACAAATAAAACTCCAGGTACTGATGGATTCACACTGAATTCCACAAGAAATCTACAGAGGATTTAATTCCAATACTCCTCAAACCTTTCAGTGAAATTTGAAAGGAAACAATTCTCCTGAAGTCATTACTGGAGTCAAGTATTATACTGATAGCAAAACCAGAGAATGATGCAACAAAAAGAGAAAACTGCAGGCCAATCTCTCTCATCATCATAGATGAAAAAATCGTCAATAAAATCCTCACAAATGGAAAACAAGAAATCATTATGATTATACACCAAGGGAAGGTAAAACTCATCCCAGAATCCAATTATGGTTCAATATACACAAATCTATGAATGTAACACACAATATCAATAGAGACAAATCCAAAAATCTTATGATGAACTCAATTGATGCAGAACAGGTTTTTGCCAAAGTACAACACTCATTAATGTTTGAACTACTACAGAAAATTAGTATAGATGGACTCTACCTCAATTTATAATCCAATTACTAATGTAATTCTGAATGGGGAAAAATTGAAATCATTTACTTTAAGATCTGGTACAAGACAAAGATGCCCTCTATCACCACTTCTATTCAATATTGTTCTGTAATCATTTGCTACAGCTGGTAGCCAAGAGACAGAAATTTAAAAAAAAAGAATAAGTGAAATTATCATTATTTACAGATGACATTATAGTCTAATTGGAAGATGCAAAAACACCAAGAAGCTACTGGAATTAATACACAAATTCAGTAGCATAGCAGGATGCAAAGTCAACACACAAAAGCCTTCCTCTACACAGACAACAAACACTGAGAGAGAAATAAGAGAAATGATAACTTTTACAATAACACCATGGGAAATGAAGTACTTAGAAATTAATCTACTAAACAAGTAAAAGATCTATTCAATAAAACTGCAGTACTCTGAATAAAGAGTTCCTAGATGATTTCAGAAAATTGAAAGATATTCTTTCCTCCTGGATAGGAAGAACCAACACTGTGCAGATGGTCATGTTCCCTAAATTGTTATACAGATTTAATGCAATTCCTATCAAAATACCATCAACATTCCTTACAGACCTGGAGAAATCATTCCTAAAATTTATTTAGAATCAGATCAAACCTAAACTAGCAAAGACAATCATAGGCAATAAAGATAAGGCAAGAGAAATTACAATTCCTGACCTAAAGTTGTACTACGAAGCTACAGTGATAAAATCGGCATGGTATTGGAAAGAAAGTAGATCCAAAGATCAGTGGAATAGCTTAGAAGATGCAGAAGCAAATACAAATACACTCAGACACCTTATCTTTGACAGAGGTCAAACATGTTTACTGGAAGAAACATAGCTTCTTTAATAAATGGTGCTGGAAAAACTGGCTCTCTACATTTCAAAAACGAAAACTTGACCTAGGTTTTCACCCTTCAGTAAGCTTAAGTCAAAATAGATTATTGACCTAAATATTAAAATGGAAACATTAAATATCCTGGAAGAGAAAGCTGGAGGAAATCTTGAAGCCATTGGCGTAGGCAAACAGTTTATGAAGAAAAATCACATGCACGTATAACACTTGAAAGAATCAACTACTGGGATCTCCTCTTACTTAGAAGTTTTTGCATGTCAAAAGAATTTACTCACAGGGGCTTGGGGAGATAGCTCAGTAAAATAAGCACTTGCCTTGCAAGCACAGGGTCCTGAGTTCAATCCCTGGTGCCAGAAAAAAAAAGAAAAAAGAAAAAAAAAAAGAATTTACTCACAGAATGAAAAGATAATCTACAAATTTTGAAAATATTTTAACCAATAAATATTCAGATAAAAATCTTCTATCTAGAATTTATAAAGAACAAACCATCATTAGGGCCCTAAAGTTCAAAAACCCAATCTAGAAATGGGCATCGGAGATGAACACACAAATCTTAGAGAAAGACACCCTAGACGCTTATAAATACATGAAGAAATGCACTTCTTTCCTAGCCATCTGTGAAATACAATTTAATACAACATTTGGATACCGTCTCACTCCAGAAAGAATGACTGTCATAAAGGAATTAACCAACAACAAATGTCTTTGGGTAGGAATGTAGACTGTTGCGGCCATTATGGAAATCAGCATGGAAACTCCTTAAAAAACTAGAGGTGGAAATCCCATTCAATCCAGCCGTCATACTGAGAATTTTCCCAGATGAACTGAAAACATCATCTCATAGTGCTGTTTATAGAAGTACAGATTGTAATAGCAAATCTTGAAACAACCAAAGTGCCCATCATCTAAAGAATAGCTGAAAAAGATGTAGTGTTTTTATACAATGAAATATTACTCAGCTATAGAGAATGATAAACCAGAAGAGTTTTTTTATATAAGTGAATGTATTTTGAAGATATACTCATAAGTGAAACAAACCAGACCTACATGTGTAAATGTTATATAGTCTTCGTAGTGTAAGAACACAAAAGAAGAAATAAAATAGAAAGGCATAACATAGCTAAATTGAAATCAACAACTTAAGGATTAAACCACGAAGAGACAGCAAGTAGAAATGTTAGGAAACTTAGCAGGGCCTAACCATGCACGTATCGACACAGGATAAATTAGACAATGGCCTTAAGGATCTCCAACAGGTTTTTGACACTGAGAACAGCAATGTGTAATACTGAAACCATGTTTGAAATGCCTATCAAAAAAAAAAGTCTAATGAAATGTTCCTCATTATACAAAAACGACAATTACATTTTTTAAAATTTTATTTTCTTTTTCTTTTAATTACCACAATATAGCCTATAATCCTAAAACTCCACTATGTGCTTGGTCATTAAAATTTAACTCAGCAAAATTTTATCAAAAATATGATAGTAAAGGGCAGGCCAGGTACCTCAAGTGATTAAAGCATCTGCTTAGGCTGATGTAGGGATCAGGGGCTCCACCCCTGGCCTGCCATTCTGTTCCTGCCCCCAGATACACTTAGATATCTAATGAGATTGGATGTGGTGGCACCCGCTTGTAATCCCATTGCTTGGAAGGGTGAAAACAGGATAATCACTACGAGTCAAATTTGTGTAGTAAAGCCTTGCAGACTCTGTACTAAATACATTTTAAAAAGCAAAAGAGCAACCAAATCTGACAGTGCACCCTGTGACCCCATAGCTGTGCAGGCTTAGACAGGAGGACCACTACAGATCTCAACTGTGTAGCAAGGTGCTGTACAAAATAAATGAATAAGTAAGCAAATAAGGAGATATATTGTTTTTTGAAATTTTTTTCATTGCTGCACAAAAATATAAATCTGTACATGCTAATGGGATACTATAAAATATTATATGTGATAGTTTTTGAAGTTTTAAATGAAACTAAACATATTTATCTTCCTAAATGCTAATTATTTTTTGGTGAAAACTCAAAATCCTATCTACCAGCTTTTTTAAATTCTCAGTAAATTATTGTTATCTTGTTATCTACAGTCATCCTCACGATGAATTTCAATTCATCCTCATGTGAATTTCTTCCTCCTGTCTATCACAGTACCCACTGATCAACCGATTTCTATTCTTTACATGTCAGAGCAGTCTCCAGCTTCTGAGATCCTCCATTCTATTCTCAACTCCTAAGAGATCAACTTTTCTAGATTTCAGTGACTTTTTAGATGTGAGTGAGAGCATGTGATACTTGTTTTTCTGTACCACTTATTTTACTTAATATGATATTTAATTCTATCCATTTTGTCACAAGTAACAGAAATTCATTATAGTGTTACATATATATGCCACTTTTTCTTCATTCATTGTTTAGTTTATCAATCTAATTAGATTTGGTGCTCACTTTAAAATCAGATTTTATTGCCTGGTAAGTGCAAGGGCCTGAGATCAATCCCAGGTTAAAAAAAATCAGATTATGTGCTTTTCCACTATTGAATTTTACAGTTACACATATATTCTGGAAAACAACTAATTCCCTGACATGTACATTGCAAAAAGTTATATCTTTCTATAGGTAGTCTCTGCATTTCACTGAGTAGTTATCTGCACTTTCTTGAATTTATTTTATGCCTTATAATTTTCAGTACAAAGATCTTTGAATTGCTTGGTTAAATTTATCCTTATATACATTATTTATTTTAAATGAGATTATTATTTTATATGCTTCACTGTAGCCATTTTTTT
>PVJA010004475.1:5237-86014 GCA_004027025.1 Myocastor coypus | reverse complement strand
CCAGACAGCTTCTGTGTCCATGTTCCCGGAACCCCCAGGAAGCTCCCCACGTCTGTCTCGGGGAGGCCAGGTGGGGACAGTCAAGGCTTGGCATTGGTGGTTGGACAGTGAGACCCTGGGTGCCACCGCTGCCTCTCCCACCCCATGCCCCAGGTCCGCTGGGACTGCAGCTGTGCCATGGGCCTGGGAAGCCCAGTCCTCCCCTGAACCTCAGGTTCCCTGTCCCTGTGTGGGAGAACTGTATGGTTGGCCTCTCTTCTCCTAGGGCTTAGGGACCCCAGGCTCCATCTCCTGAGGGTCCCCAGCCCCTGCTCTGCACTGTGGACGGCTGAGATACACAGTAAAGGATCCCACACTGGCCCAGCCCGTCCTGCCCGGCCACCTGACACCCAGCCTTCAATATTAATGTGACGCCTCCTATGGGGGTGGCAGCTTCGAGGGCCCCCAGGCCACACTCCCCACACTGCAGCCCAGTGCCTGCGAGGTCCTCCTGAGCTGGGCATGCTTGGCCCCAGCTCCCTGTGCAGGTTTCTGGGGGTGAGGTGTGTGGGGCCAGGGGGGCTGGGCTTCCAGGCTGCATCCCCTTCCCCTGACCGGGAGGTTGGGGGTCGTGTATGGCGTGTGCTCACCCAGTACCTGGGGAGGCTCAAAGGCTGAAGCTTTGAGCAGCCGCAGGGGCTGTGCACATACCGAGGCCAGGTGGAATGGTAGGCTTCCTGCAGAAAAGTTAGGAATTCCTAATCACCTAGCAGTGGCCCTGAGGTGGGGTCTGCTGGGCTGGGTGTGGGCGTCACGGTGAGCTCTGGGGTCCAGACAGAATGTGCAGTGTCTGTGGGGCCCAGCCCCAGGCAGAAGGGACAGGAGCTGCCCCCCCAACTCTTCGCCCCTCCTGGCATGCGCAGACAAAGGAGCCCCTGGCCAGGGCGCGCCCTTATTCTCACCCGGCTGTCTCCTAGGTGGCCATCCTGAGGACACCCCCACCTCCGCCCTTCCCACCCCCACCACTGTCGGCCGCGAAGCTCTCCCTGCAGGACGGGGAAAGAGGAGGCCCAGGGCACAGGAGCCCCACGCGTGAGTACACAGCCCGGCTGGGCTGCCGGGTGCTGTGGGGAGTGCGCCCCCCAGTGGGCCACCCTGCATGCCAGGTCAGCACTCTGAATTTCTCTTGGGGAGTCTCTGCTGAAAGCCAGGACACATGTGAGGTGTCCCAAATGACCCCAGGCTGCTTTCTGGACCTCACAGCCGGCGGGGAAGCGTCCTCTGATGGCAGGTAGTCACCCCCAAGAGCACTGTGCCTAGCACTCAGCAAGTGACCTGGGCAAGCAGGAACATGGCAGCAGCACAACAAGTGGGGAGACACCTTGGTTCACAGGACACGCCTGTCATGTGGCCATGTGTAGCAACACGTGTGTCTGTGTATGAATGTGTGCACGCATGTGCGTGTGTTTGCCTGGGTCTCTGCATGTGTAAGTCTGCCTGAACATGTGCACGTGTGTGCACGTGCATACAGGAGCCCAGGCTGAGGCCCCATGTCTGCTGTGCAGCCAGAGACTCTCAGGGTGTCTGCAGGGACTCTGAGGTCTCCAAGCTCAGGAGGGGCTTGGCCGCTCATGCGGATGAGGGGACAGTTGCAGGCTCACCCCCAGTGGGTTGGGCGCAGCCCCTCGGAGACTCCAGCCGCCGTGCTGGGGGCCTCACTCCTGTGCTGGCTCCGCAGGTGCCAGACTGCTGAGGCAGAGGATCTAACCTTCCCCCCATCCTCCTCCACAGCCTCCACACTCAGCCCCCTGTGGCCTGACCAGCCCAGCCTGAGGGAGCCAATGGCCTGCGCTGCACCCCCAAGCCTCACTGCCAGGGCCCCAGCTACCCCCGTGGTGAGTCCTTGACCAGCCTGTCCGCACGGGGTTCTCTTGAGGGCTGGGGGCTCTGGTGGCCTGTTTCTGAGCATGAGGGCCTGGGGTCCCAGTAACCAGCCCCCTGAGCACAGGGGCTCCCTCACCTGGAACCGAGCCGCAGAGCAGCAGAGCAGCGCCCCCTTGCGGCACGGGGCTGCCTCTTCTCTCCCCTGCCCAGCCTTGCCCACAATGGGGCTCGGTGTCAGGAAATACCTCACAGCACACACAACACACAGGCCCAAGCTCAGGCCTGGTCCTGCCCACACAGGGGGCAGAGACGGCTCTGGGGGATGCCCCCGGTAGCTTGGCTGCACTGCGGCTGGAGGGGCTGCCCTCAGGGGACCTGGACGGGCTGGTGCCCACGCGTGACGAGCAGGGCCGACCCATCCCCGAGTGGAAGCGGCAGGTGATGGTGCGACAGCTGCAGGCCCGCCTGGGTGAGCAGGACGACACTGCAGAGGCCCAGGTACGGGGTGGGCGGGGTCTGGGATCGGCACCCTGCCGAGCCCAGCGTCCCTCTTTTCCTGGAGGAGGAGTTCAGCACTGCCCCTGGTGGTGACCCACAGGCCTGCCCCGGCCTGAGGCTGTGTCCTGCAGTCCTAGCTGCCTCTGGACTGTGTGCTGTCCCTGCCACGAGGCCAGGTCACACTCGTGCCAAGTTACCATGAGCAGGAGGAAGCCCTGCTGCCCGCTGCGCCACCAGTCCTGTGTCCTGGTCAGCACTGGTAGCTGCTGCAGGCCCCAGGTGTCTCCGGCCAGGTTGGGACAGAGCAGGGCAGTCTGGTAGGGCAGAGCTCCCTCCTGCCGACCTTGGGGCAGACTCTGGCCAGGACACAGATGCGGAAGGGCAGGAAGGCAGGGGTGGCAGAGCGGCGGCTGAGGCCCCAGTCTTTGTCTTCAGGGCTGCGGCAAACACAGGGCAGCAGAGCTGGCTAAGGACGGGGAGAGCTCCGAAGGCAGATGCGGGCTGGGACCAGAGGAGGACTTGGCGAGTGGGCACGGCAGGGCCGGCTGCTCGCCGGCCTGGGGGAGACTCTACCTTGCCAGCTTCCAGCTCTGGCAGCTGCCTGGCCTGCCGTTCCTTCCTCTTTTCTTTTGTGCTACTGGGCATTGAGCTAGAGCCTTCGCATTCAGCTGCATGTCTAGACGGTATTTTTTGTTTTGAGACGGGGTCTCATTTGGTCACTAATTTGCCCAGGGTAGGCTCGAATTTGTGATTCTCCTGCCTCAGCCTCCCAGGGCAGTATAGATGATGTTCTCTAGGGCCTCTGGCCAGTGTGCCCAGAGGCTGGGTGAGGGTCCAGGGGTGGGGCTAGAGCCCAGGGGGCGATGCCTGGTGTGGGTGAGAGCCCTGCTAACTGGCCCTTCCTGTGCCCAGGACAGTGGCAGCTGTGGGACTGCGGCCCCTGCAGAGCCAGCACCCTGGCGGTACTCTCAGGCGCACCAGGCCATCCTGGGCCCGTTTGGGGAGCTACTGACGGAGGATGACCTGGTGTATCTGGAGAAGCAGATCGCAGACTTGCAGCTGCGGCGCCGCTGTCAGGAGTATGAGAGCCAGCTGGGCCGGCTGGCGGCGGAGCTGCAGGCGCTGCTCCCGGAGCCCCTGGTCAGCATCACCGTCAACAGCCACTTCCTGCCCCGGGCACTTGGGCCGGAGGACCAAGGGAGCCTGGCCCCAGCAGCGGGGCCCGAGGCCCCTGTGGAAACCGCGCAGGCCGAGCCAGGAGGGCACGCACTGCCCTTCTGGTGCGGCCACATCGGCCGCCTGGTGCGCAGCCTATCGCTGCTGCTGAAGGGCGTGAACGGGCTGACGCAGGGGGAGGAGCCCGCGGCCGCCCCTGCCCCACAGGACGCCCGCAGGGAGGCCCCAGCCAGCGCAGCCCGCAGCGAAGCCCAGCGTGAGATACAGAGCTGGGGCGTTTCGGTGCGGACTCTGCGTGGCCACTTTGAGTCGGTCCCCGGCACCAGCCTTCTCTGCGCCCCCAGTCAGGGCCTCTGTGAGCCTTGCGCTCGGCAATCCCCCTGCACGGGAGGCTGCTGGCCAGCGGAACCCCATCCCAGAGGCGGGCCAGCAGGGGTCGAGCCCGGGCCGGGGGACACGGAGGAGGCCAGCGACTCGGGCATTAGCTGCGAGGAGGCCCCCTCGGAGGCGGTTGTACTGCTCGAGCCGGATCTGGCCAGCCTGCGCAAGGAGCGCATTGTTACCCTCTTTCTTGGCCACTGGAAGCGCTCGGCCTACACGCCCGCACTCAAGACAGCTGCATGCAGGACTCTGAAGGCCCGACGCACCCAGCCACACAGCCCTGAGGCCCCCGGGAGCCCGCGCACACCCTCCCCGCTGCCCGTCCCGGGCCCTCGACTCGGCCACCTGTGGCAGCAACGCAGCGCCATTGCTCACCTGTTGGGCAGCTGGAAAGCCATCCTGGCACACGTGCCTGCCCGGCAGCTGCGGCGGCTGAGCCGGCGGCCCCGCGGGCCCCTGTCCCCTGAGCAGTTTCTGCCCCACGTGGATGGGGCGCCGGTTCCCTACGGCAGCCTCTCCCTGGACCTCTTCATGCTAGGCTACTTCCAGCTCCTCGAGTGCGACCTGCCGCCGGAGGAGCGCAAGATGCGGCACCTGCTGTGCTTTGAAGTCTTTGAGCACTTGGGTGCCCACGGCTGGGAAGCGGTGCGCGCCTTCCACAAGGCCGTGACCGATGAGGTGGCCGCGGGTCGCCGCGCCTGGACCGACGGCTTCGAGGACATCAAAGCCCGCTTCTTTGGCTCCAGCCAGAGTCCTGCCTGGGACATGGAGCCTGGCCGAAAATCAGGGGTGACCCCGCTTGGGCCCGTGCCTCGTCCCGGTGCTGTCCCTATTGGTGTCCCCTCAGATGTCCCCGAGCCAGCAGCACAGCGGGCAGGTTCCGGCTCCCAGCGAGGCAGCTTCAACAGCGAGGACATCTGCGGCTACATCGACCGCAGCTTTGCCTTCTGGAAGGAGAAGGAGGCGGAGATGTTCCACCTCGGGGAGTGAGCACCGCGGGTGGCTCGGGGGCGGACCCTCCCCCTCCCCATGTAGCCCTGCTCTGTGGTGGCGGAGGACTCAGCATGGTGCGCGTCTGAACCAGGGTCCCCGTGGCTAGGCAGTCCTGGTGTCACGTCCCCTCCCAGAGCACTGCACCTGGTGCCTGGACCGTGGTGCGATCCTGCTTCCTGCCCCCCCCCCCAGATCAAGGGCCGGGAACCCGTGGTCCTGCCTCTCCTTTCCACCCCCTCCTCCCCAAGGAGGGAGATCGGGGATCCTGAGTAAGCAGACACAGGCGGACCCTGCAGACGGCCGCTGCCCACAGTCCAAGTGTGGGACGATGGCCCACAGACTCCTTGCCTCTGCAGTGGAGCCACTGCCCTATTAGTGACCCACGGAGCAGCACAGGGGACCTAGTCCCTGAGGAAGCTGCCCCCTGAGCAGCTGGGCCCTGACAGCAGGGATGGGAGAGCAAAGGACAGGGCCTGGCCACTGTCCCATGGTGCCTGGGTATTCCACAGGCCACCCTTTCTCTGCAGCAGGACAGGGAGGAGGAAGGCTCTGTCCCTGGGGCGCTCAGGAAGGACCTGCATGCACTGAGGTGCAGCTGTTCCCCATCTCCTGGTGGCAGCTGGAAGTTAGGCCACCACCAGGCTGGAGAGAGGCCGTGAGATGTCCCTGTACCTGGGTGAAGAGGAGGCCACCAGCACAGCTGATGGCCACGAGGCTCAGGGCCAAGTGGACAGAGGGACAGACCACCATCAGGAGTCTCCTGTGGGCTATGCTCAGTTCTAAGTCCAGCGGGAAAGGACCTTGAGTGGCATGAACTTGGGGTGGCAACTGTGGCCAGCACCAGCAGAGCTGGGAAGGGAAGGGCCACTGACCCTGGCACTCGGCCACTGCCGGCCACCTGCCATCTCTGGGCCCTGCCACAGCCCCCAGACGCCTTTGCCTGCAGCTGACCCTGGGCCTCCCATCTCTGGCCAGCCTTGCTCTTGTGTTACTGTCAAGGGTCCCCTATGCCCATGTACCCAGCCCCTGGACAGACACCAGACCCAGTGCAGGCCAGGGTGGCCGCCTCAGTGCCCAGGCACCTGGCTTCTTGTTGCGTGTTGGAATGGGGACGGCTCTGAGCAGCCTTAAGGGTCCAGGTAGGGTGCATTGAGCACCCCGATGAGGAGGGGACTCTGTGCGGTTCCCTTGGCTCAGCGTCTCAAGGTAGACCTGCTGGGCACAGCTTACCTCTGCCAGGGCCCAGACTGCCCCAAGGTGTGGCCCATGATAGTACCCAAGGCCTGCTCTACCCTGGGAGCCCAGGATGGGATATCAGCAGCGGGGACATTCTGGCATCTCATGGGGGTGTCCCATGGTGACCACCTGCCAGGTGGTGTCTGAGGGGTGACAGAGGAGGGGTGGGTGGCAGTCAGGAGCAAGGCCTCATGCCCAGGGCAGAGCTCAGGGCCCTCTCCAGCACTGCTGCCCACCCACCTGTTTCTGGTGTGGCCAGATGGGCCACTAGGGCCGGGGTGCTGTGTGTGGGGCACGGGTCTGGGCTTGTGCCAGAAGGAAGGTGCCCCATCCTTGCTGCCTCTCGGTGACTCACCCCAGGACCGGGGTCCTGTGTAGGCAGGGCTAGACCCTGACGATCGCACCACCTCCAAGGGTTCCATGTTCACTGGACCACCTCCACCCACTGCCACACTTAACTCTCTCAGAGTCAGCATCAGGCCCTCCCCACAGCTGGACATGGGTGCATACGGTTCCAAGACTGACTAGAAAAGTATCCTGGCAGGGTGGGTGGCATATAGCTGTCATCCCGGCACTCAGGAGGCAGAGGCAGGGAGACTGCTGCAAGTTTGAGGTCAGGGTGGGCTACATTTTGGGACCCTATCTCCAAAAAATAAAATAAAATAGATGATCTTAGAGGCAGTGAACCCTCAAGACTTGGGATTTTGTTACACATTGGGTGACATTAAAGGCAGCCGGGTTTTTAATAACTGCAAATTTCCTTTGAAGTAGAAATAAAGGAAGTTGTGAGGATCCCTCAGGGATCCCCAGTGACCCTGACTCTGGCAGTCAGGACACAGTTCCCCAGAATATGGCCACTGTGTGGGTCTCTTCTAACTCAGTGATGGCCGAGGAGCCACAGGCAGGACACGGCTCCACCCCAGGCTCTGCCCCACCCACCCGCCTGACCCCCGCACCTTCGGGTCCCAGGACAGAGCCGGGCCGAAGTGCTAGGGCTGGGGCAGCTTGCTGGGCAGTCTCAGCTCCCTGAGAAGTGGCTGAGGAGGGGTTCACAGCTGGTGCAAGCAGAAGGCGTCGCCGTGATACGGCAGCAGCTGTTCAGGCCAGCTGGCTATGGCAAGGGTGTGTCCATTCCGGTCAGAGACACCTAGCTGCGCACCAGCACAGGAGGCCCCAGCAAAGCAGTCTCCGCAAGTCCATGGGAAAGACCTGAGGGTGACAGGGTAGAGCTGGTGGGTCAGCTGCAGGGAGAAAGGGGGGCTGTGTGGTGCTGTGTCCAGCCCTGGCCCGGTCACCTCCAGCCCCTCTGAGGGCACCCCCACTCCGTGCTGGGGTATAAGACGGTCCTGTGTTTGCTTTGGTGGCTTCACACTCAGGCTGTCCCGAGGAAGTCATGACCTCACTGCTGCCCTGCACCCTGGCATCTGAGGCGGCACTTAGATGGCCCTTCCCACTGGAGCAAGCGAGCTGTTGTTCTGTGCAGAGGAAACGTAAAGTCACGTCTGCAAGCTCTGGGAGGGGACCAGCTGGACGCACGCGGGTCTCAGCCAGCACCACCCGAGCCTCGGCCAAGCCTTCCAGAGAGATACGGAACTGTAAGTCTGGCTGCCAGTGGTCAGCCTGAGTAGGGTGAGGAAGTGCGCCGAGGGCGGCCGCTCCCTGGGCTGGGTGCTGCACCCAGAGTCTGGAGCTCACAGCGGTGGCTGATGGGCCCGTGATGGAACCCTGAGGAATCGACGACAGCCCCAGAGGGCCGAAGAACGCCAGGCAGAAGCCGGGAGACACAGCCGAGCCACTGCAGGCACGGGCTCTTTCTTTGCCTTTCATGGTTCACAGCCTACTGGCCCTGGGCATAGGCTCCTTCACACCCATGCGGTCTCCTGCCCTCCTCCTCTGCGCAGGCCCAGGATGGATACAAAGCCAGCATCCCTGCTCCCGCAGAGTCACTTAATTAGATTCCTGTACTTCTCAGGTTGACCCAAAGAGCAACACCCTGGAGTGCTAAGGGCAGGCCTCTACAGCCCCGGATGTAGAACCGCAGAGTTACTAGTGAAGCTTCTGGACTCCTCAGGCACTGTATCTACCATTTCATCTGCCAAGGCTGAGCCCAGCCTGGGCAGAGCTGGGAGGGCCCGCGGCCTGAGGTGGGAGGGTCACAAGTTCTAGTCCCACCTGGGTAGCTGGCAATTTCGCGCAGCCCTGTCTCAAAATGAATAACAGAGACTGAGGGTGTGGTTCAGCGCAAAGGCCCTGGTCCAGAACTCATTCTGCCAGGAGACTTGTCATGCAGGTCACGTGGTTCCCTCCATCTGTAGGGGCATTGGGTCTGTCCCCGGTGGGACAGGCTGGTCCCTGCCAGCTGCAGGGGTGAAGGAAGGTGCAAAGGGGGGGCTGGGGCTCCTTGGCCTGCTGGACCCTGCTGGGCACCTGCTGGCTGCCAGATTCTCCTTGGACCTCGGTCTCCCCAGCCCCTCTGGGACCTGATTCCCGGCCCGCATGGCCACTGGGCTCCAAAGACTCCCTGGAGGCTGGCGCTGGCTGGGGTATTTTTAGATGACCCCATTTCTTAGCAGTCCTGGCACTCAGGCGGGCAATGCTGGGGTATCCTGGGCCAAGGCTGTATAGGGCAGGAGGGGGCTGTCTGTCCCACACTTGCCCCATGGGACCCTCCCTGACACCAAAGCCCCCACCTGTACCACACATCCCAAGCTCTGAGGACATGGCTGGGCCCATTCACACCACTGTCCCCTAGACACACAGTAGGACCAGCGAGCTAGCATGTCAGGCTCTTTCTGTGTCCCCGGCACCTGGCTCTGCACGTGTTGTCTTGGTCTTCTGATGGGGGGAGGGGGAGCAGCATTTCCTGCCCCCCCACGCCTCCCTGACGGCCCTTGAGTGTGGAAGCTCGGCTTTGCCTTGGGAGTTCCCTGCAGTCCCTTGGTCATGGGCACAGCCCTGGCATGACGTGACCAGCATGGGCTCTCCCAGGAAGGAGCCGTCACCTCCCAGCCTCTGCCCACCTGCCCCTCCCTGCCCGGCTGTCCCTCCCCACCCTCCTGCCAGTAGACACACAGGCTAAAAATACCCCAGTCCCACGTGGCCGCCAGCCCTGCAGCCCGCCTGCCTCTGCCCTGGCCCGCAGTTCTGTCTCACGCCTGGAGCTGTCCTCAAGGTGGGTCTGGCGCCCTGGGTGGGCCGGGAGCAGGGGTGCAGGATGGGGTGGGAAGGGGTACGGGGTCAGGCTTGTGACCTAGGAATGCAACTCAGAAGAGAGGCCTCCCTGGGCCTGGCTGCTCCAGAGCAGGGCAGGTCTTGGTTCCCATACCGCCCGGCTGGACGGGGGCTGGGAGGCCAGACCCCTGAGATGTAGCCAGGGCCCAGGCTGTACCCACAGATAGGCTGGGACCTCGCTGCCCTACCCCCCACCCAGCTGTGCTCCTCAGAGGCCTGGGGAGCCAAGGCCCAGGGAGCCCCTGGCCCAGCTGGCACCCCATGCAGCAGGTGTCTGCTGGAGCCCAGGCCCCAGGAAGGGGCTGGGCCACCTTTGCTGCTGGCCACAGGCGGTGTAGCCACAATGCCTGTAATGCAAGGCCAGGGGTGGTGGCCAGGGATAGCCGCATGGCCAGAGGCCCCTGTCCTACTGGGCCAGTGCCATCCCAAGGGGCCAGAAGACCAGGTGTATCCTGAGCCATCAGGTCCGGCAAGAGCCTGGCCTGGCCTCTGGAAGGCTGAGGTGGGCTCCTGGCCCCTCCAGAGTCTGTGGGAGGGGCTAGACACAGAGGGCCCAGGGGGCTTTAGTGGGGTTTGGGGCCTTGCGGGCTCTGTGGTGGTGCCCCCTGGCCGCCAGCGCCTCCCTGTGGTGTGTGCTTTGGCCCTTGGGTGACTTTGAGAAACACAGTGCAGATTGTCTGGGATGGTTTTCTTCAGGCAAAGCGCAGAGGTAGGTACGTGCATGTGTGTTTACGCAAGTGAGCAGATTTGTTGGTGGAAGCCCCTGGATGCAAAGCTGTAGGTCCTGGGGAAGAGCCTGGGCATCAGCGACAGCCCTCTGCCATGACCTGGACCTCCTCCAAGCTTCCCACTTCCGGGCTGGCCCCTGCCCCCGCCCCAAGCTGTGAGATGACAGTATTCACTGGCCTAGGCTAACAGGGGGTGGGGGCAAGGGGTGCGGCGGGACACTAAGGGAGCCGCTTGGGGACTTCCACCCTCAGCCTCTCCGTAGAGGACACTGGACAGAGGGGTGTGGCTTGCCCACAGCCACCTGCGAGATCACGGCAGTGGGCGGTGCCATCAGTGGGGCAGGGAGCTACAGACATCTCCCGCAGCCTGCACAGAAGCCACCGGGGGTCGGGGTGGAGGGGCCGCCATGTGTGGGGTCTGCTGTGCACCCAGGAGGCAGAGAGGGGTCCGGGGATGCGGCCGCCCACCCTCCTGTGGCCGGCTGTCTTTGTGTGGTGGGAGTGGCACTCGGCCTGCTGCAGAGCCCGGCCTGGCCCCTGGGACTGGTGCTCGTGGGCAGATGAGACTGGCTAAGCGTGCTGTCCTCTCCAGGAGCTCAGGAGGCCCTTGGCACCTCTTTGGGGACAGCGGCCCACCCCCGCCAAGCACCCCGATCGCAGCATCATCATCATGGTGCGGAATGTGGATGACCTGGACTTCCAGCTGCCGTCACACGCCCAGGACATGCTGGATGGCCTGCGGCAACTGCGCTGTCTGCCCAAGCTGGCTGACGTCATACTGCTGGTGGGCGGCCGGGAGCTGCCCTGCCACCGTGGCCTCCTGGCACTGAGCAGCCCCTACTTCCACGCCATGTTCGTGGGTGACTTTGCCGAGAGCTTCTCAGCACGCGTGGAGCTGCGGGACGTGGAGCCAGACGTGGTGGGACAGCTGGTGGATTTCGTGTACACAGGCCGGCTGACCATCACGCAGGCCAACGTGGAGGTGCTCACGCGCACTGCCTCCCGCCTGCACTTCCCCGCTGTGCAGAAGGTCTGTGGCCGCTACCTGCAGCAGCAGCTGGACGCCACCAACTGCCTGGGCATCTGCGAGTTCGGGGAGCAGCAGGGCCTGCTCGGGGTGGCTGCCAAGGCCTGGGCCTTCCTGCGGGAGAACTTCGAGGCCGTGGCACAGGAGGACGAGTTCCTGCAGCTGCCCCAGGACCGGCTGGCTGCCTGCCTGTCCAGTGACCTGCTGCAGCCGCAGCCCGAGCAGAGCCGGCTGGAGGCCCTGCTGCGCTGGGTGCGTCACGACCCCCAGGCCCGGGCTGTCCACCTGCCTGGGCTGCTTGGCCTGGTGTGCCTGGGCGCTGTGCCCAGACCCTGCGTGCAGGAGCTGCTGGCCACAGAGCCGCTGATCCAGGCATCGCGGGCATGCCGGGAGGCCCTGTCCCAGGGCCACAGTGGGGTGAGTGAGGGGTGAGGCGTCCTACCTGAGAGGCAGGAGAGGCACCCTGAGATGTCCTTCACACGGGGAGGAAGAACAAGGGTGACATCTCCGAGGACCCCTAAATGCGCATGGGGCCCCGCCCGGGTGGGCACCTGTGTGGGCATCACTGGTCACCCCTCCAGGACGGACTGCAACAGACGCAGGGTGTCAGGCTTGTCAGCTCAGCTCAAGAGAGGAGGCCAGGCGTGGCTCCAGATGTCAGGCTTGGTCCTGCAGTGTCTCGAGGCCAGGAAGCAGGGGGCAGGGCAGCGCAAGCCCGCTGGAGATGAGCCGGAGAGAGCTCCACCCACAGCAAGCGGAGCAGGGCTGTGACCCTGCCTGTTCCCTGGACCCCCACCTCTGAACGCTGCCGCGACAGGGGGCCCAGCTCTGCCCCGTGGGCTGTGGCTGAGTCCTCTCCGAACTCCGACTCAGGGTGGGGATCTTCGAGGGTCCTGTGTTGAGGAGCCATGAGGCTGGATGGAGCAGCTGGCAGCAGCAGTGGGGAGGGACATCCTGGGGGAGCTGACGGGCAGCACGGGTCCCCGGGGAGCTGGGCCTCCGAGGCAGACAGGAGCCTGCAGGAGGAGGAGGGAGCGATCTCCAGAAATGCGGCACGGCTGGGACACAGACACAAGTCAGCAAGGGTGCCACTCCGGCTGGAGCTGGCAGGGCTGCTGGGTAGAGCAGGTCCCTGAAGGGCACAGGCTGGCGTAGCTGAGCCCAGGAGCCCAGAGAGGGTTAGTGGCCAGCCCCAGCAAGGGCCTGACAGGGGCAGAGCAGCATGTGGCCAGCCAGGCACTAAGTGTAGCCACCACAGGCCCTGGGAGCCTGGCCTTGAGGTGCAGCCGGGCCACGCCCAGGCGCTGTGGGGAGGGAGGGCTGCACAGCTGGAGCAGGGGCCTAGGCAGCAGATGTCGGGCCACCTTGTGTGGTCTGCTGCAGGTCGGCCAGGCGCAGGGATGCCCCAGCGGCCTGGGCCTGATGCGGGGAGCCAGGGGTCTGCCCAAAGTGGGTGCAAGGAAGCCAGGGAGGCGCTGGGGATAGCTAGAAGCAGGGGCTTCTGCCCTCGGGGGGAGCAGGCCTGCTGGCCCTACCACACAGTGCAGCTGCTGTCCTCTTCAGCCTGTGAGGATGCACGCACTTGTGTCCACGTGGACTTGTGTCCACGCACCCCTGGACTGCGGAGTCACTGCCAACTCGACCGCTGTTCTCACCCCAGGTGCTGCCCAGCCCCCCGCAGAAGCTGGAGGAGGTGCTGGTGGTGGTGGGCGGCCAGGCTCTGGAGGAGGACGAAGAGGGCGGAGAGGAGCCTGCACCGCAGCCCAGGAACTTTGGCTTCTATGACACCCAGGCCAGTGAGTGCCTGCCCCGCACTGGCCCCAGCACCTACAGGCCTGGCAGTGGTTGCACAGAGAGAACTGGGCACCTGCCAAGGCCACATCCGGGTGCCCATGGGCTTTGTGGGCTGTAGATGAGCCTAGGTACCTGCTAGAAGCCCAGGCTAAGTGCTGGCCCTGCCCTGTGCCCCTGATGACAGAGGGTGTGGAGTGACATGCCCAGCCTCTGCTCCCACAGGCTTCCCTGCAACTCCCTGATTGGGCCCCAGGTTTTCCCTCTGTGCAATGGGCTCTGTGAGGGCACCAGGGGGAAAGGGGACCCTGGAGAGCCTCGGTGGCCCTTGTGGTCACCTCCTGAGAAAGTGCTCTTGCCGCCAGCTGTGGTCCCAGGCCGACACGGGGTCCCCCTGGCTGGCACAGGAGGAGGACCAGGGCTGTCCTGGCTGGGCTGGGTGATGAGGAGATTTGGTGCTGACGTCAGAAAGCAGCTGTGCCGGGCTGGCGGGGACCCCAGGGTGACACAGACTCGAGTCAGGGACACTCAGTCCCTGGCCGTGGTGCCAACTCCGCTGTCCACAAGGCCCAGATTCCGACGTCCTGAGCACTATCACAGGCTTTCCCAGCCGTGTGAGGCCCAGCTCCCCACAAATTCCCAGAGGCTCCCTCCCACCCCCGCCCCACAGTTACGGTCTGCGGGCTCTCCACAAAGCCTGGCCTGGCTTTGGCCTCCGTGTCCACGGCTGTAGGTTCACAGTCCCTCCCACCCCGTCTCTTGGTATTTCCCTTCCCTTTCTGGACAGGAAAGCCAGGGCTGGGCTGGGCAGGAGATTGATGCCAGGGTTAGGGTGCCTGGTACCCCGAGAGCCTGCCTGCCAAAGGAAGAGTGGATGAGGGCCGTGGTGTGGAGCAAGCCACTGGGGAGGCCGTGGCCGAGGCCCCTGGCCCATACCCACCAGACCTGGGATCCACGCAGGCCAGGGGAACTCTGTTCATGCCACCCCATGTCCACTGCACTGGGCTCTGAGGTGCTGTGGGGCTGAATGACGGGGCGGTCAAAGCTAGCTCCAATGTCCCCTCGGGGTGCCCCCCCCACCAGCCGAGCCCCTGCCGGCCGGCCCCCACCTCACCCTCTACTTCTCTTCCCGCCAGGGCGGTGGATGGCACTCCCTGACTTCCCAGACTACCACAAGTGGGGCTATTCCCTGACAGCACTCAACAACGATGTCTACGTCACAGGTGGGCAGCCGGGGCCCAGCCCTCACGTGCAGCCGACACTCCTGCCTCAGTGGGGTCTCTGCAGGCTTGGCTGGAACCCCTCCGCCTCTCCTGGCCCACGAGAGCCAGGACACTTAGCTCCGGAGCCCCATGCCTGTTACCTGGGGTCCTCAGGAGGAGCTGAGTGACAGCTGGGTCGCCCTGGCTTTTGCCTGTAGTATGTAGGGTAGAAACTCCAGATCTGAGTCCCTTGTCTGCAGGGACAGAGGTCTCGCAGCTGGCCACCTCTGCCGCCCCAACCTAGTCCAAGTCTGAGAGCTGGGGCTCAGCACATTCAGAGTTCCAGCCTGGCATGGGGGTGGTCTGGAGACCCCAGGCCAGTGGCATCCCCGTGGACAAGGCCTCTCCCAGCAGGTGGATCTAGGGGCACCAAGACGGACACCTGGTCAACCACCCAGGCCTGGTGCTTCCCTCTGAAGGAGGCGGCCTGGAAGGCGGTGGCGCCCATGCTGAAGGCCCGCACCAATCATGCCAGCGCAGCACTCAATGGAGAGATCTACGCCATTGGCGGTGAGGTCCTCACTGTCCCAGCCCATGGGTGGTTGGAGCCTCCTGAACCCGCACCCCACCACCACGCTTGTCCCCAAGCCAGGGACACTGCTGCCCATGGCTGGCCAGGGCATGGCACCGGGTGAGGTCAGAGTGCCAGGCCTGGCTCCTAGCAGGCAGTCCTGGGCCCTCTGCCTGGCGTTCTCGGTAGCTGGCCCCGGGCTCTTATGACGCATGTGGGCACAGCTGGCAGAGCATGAGTCAGGTGGTGCCCGGCTGCCAGCAGGGGGACCACAGGCCTTGGCTCAGGGCACTGGTGAGCCATGGGATGAAGGAGCCCCTGCCCCAGCCCAGACACTAGGGGGCGTTCCAGCCAGGAGCCCTGGAGTGTGCAGTGAGTCAGATACTGAAAGGCCACATTGCATGGTTCCAAAGACCATAAAAGAGCCACACCTGCACGGTGGCATGCATACCAATAATCCCAGCACTTGGCAGGCTGAGGCAGGAGGGTCTTTGTGAGTTCGAGACCAGCATGGGCTACAAAGTGAGCTCAAGTCCAGCCTGGACTGCACAGGGAGACCATCTCAAAAAGACCAAAAAAAGAGAAAAAAAGCCACACTTGGGCCCACCTGTCCTGGCCACTACGTTTTTCCTCCAAGGCAGGCCTCTGGCCAGAGAGCAGAGAGCATGCTGTTCAAGAGCCCTGGGTGCCCTGGGACCTCGGGTCTGCAGAGGCGGAGGCAAGGCTTCCTGGCTATGAGGGTCCCGAACCGTCATGGTGGGGCTGCAGCTGGAGACAGGTCCCTGCACGTGAAGGGGGCGTGGTCGCTGCCCCAGGCGGTGCCCACCCTCCTGCCCTTCTGGTCCTGGGTGCCACGCCTGGGCTGGCATGACCCTCCTTCCTCCCAGCCCCTGCAGCCCCGCCCCTCGCTTCCTCTGCAGGCACCGGGCTGGATGTGGTGGAGGTGGAGAGCTACGACCCCTACACAGACGGCTGGACGCCTGTGCGGCCGGCGCTCAAGTACGTCAGCAACTTTTCGGCAGCTGGCTGCCGGGGCCGGCTCTACCTGGTGGGCTCCAGCGCTTGCAAGTACAACGCCCTTGCGCTGCAGTGCTACAACCCGGTCACAGGTGGGCACCGCAGGGCCAGGATGGGGCCAGGGTTGTGTCCCACCAGCAGGGATGGCAGGGGAAGTTGGGGAGGGGCAGTGGCCAGGGGACACCTTGCAGGGTCCCTGCCCAGCCACCTAGAAGTGAGCTGCTGTCTGCCCTGCACCCGAGGTGGGCCTTGTGGGGGCCCCACCAAGCCCCATGGTCTCGGTCCCCCACTGGACAGTCTCCACTCAGTGCCCCTGGCTCCAGGTTGGACCTGTTTCACCCTCTGAGTGGAGGTGATGGCAGTGGGGCCTGTTGTTCAGTGATGCCCAGGTCCACAAGGCTGATGGGTCCCTGGGGAGAGTGGAGACACCGCCTAGGCCCCGGAACGGCCATGAAGGAGGCTGAGGCCCAGGTCCCTGGAACAGGACCCCCAAGGCTGAGGTTCCCAGGGACCCCAAGCCCTGGCTCAGAGCAAGGTCTCTTCTGGTGGCCGGTGCACTGAGGTGCAGAGAGGCACACCCTGGTCTCTGTGAGCAGGAGACCCCGGGCCCCGGTGCAGTGCTGTGTGCCCTGCAGATGCCTGGAGTGTCATCGCCTCGCCCTTCCTGCCCAAGTACCTGTCCTCACCACGCTGTACCGCGCTCCACGGGGCTCTCTATCTCATCGGTGACAACACCAAGAAGGTCTACGCCTACGACCCAGGAGCCAACCTGTGGCAGAAGGTGGGTGCCACAACCCCATCGTGCACCTGACGGGGCAGCCTGGGGTGGGGGTGAGGGCTGCGTCTACCACGGCAAGCAAGGCCAGGTCCTGCAGTAAGCGGCCCTTTCCAGACGCAGGCCAGGCAGCAGCGGGGAGATTCCTGAGCCCCGTGGCCACTGCAGTGCCCCAGCACCAGCCTCGGCTGCAGCTCCCTCTCCCTGGGCTCACACCCGCAGCACTCTTCAGCCCTGGTGACCACTGCTGTCCCTGAGTGTGTCACCTTGCAACCTGGAACTCCGCCTAGCCTGGGATGGAATCAAACTTGTGCCCTTCTGTCCAGCCTTCTGAGGGCTCAAGTTACAGATCTGTGCCACCATGCCCAGCACGCACTGCGAAGCGGCGAGCTCCCAGGATCACCAGTGCCCTGCAGGGGTCATGGGAGGGCAGTCCCCTGCCACCCCACTGTTCCCCGTGTCCACTGAGGGGCCCTGGCCACCATCCTCTGTTTCCAGGTGCAGTCCCAGCACAGCCTACATGAGAATGGTGCTCTGGTGGCCTTGGGTGATGCCCTGTACGTGACAGGAGGCCGGTGGCAGGGCATGGAAGGCGACTACCACGTGGAGATGGAGGCCTACGACACGGTGCGGGATGCCTGGACCCGCCACGGTGCCCTGCCCCGCCTCTGGCTCTACCACGGGGCCTCCGCCATCTTCCTCGATGTCTCCAAGTGGACCCAGCCCTTTAGCTCTGGCCCGGAGCCCTGATGGTCTCCAGGCAGCACCTTGTTGTCCAAGGAGTGGCCCTGCTTGCCTGTGCACTCCTGGCTGCGGACCCCGGACCCAGCTGGGAGCCGCCACCAGGCACACAGCGCGGCCCAGGGCTCAGCCTGGTGGCTGGAGCCATTGCGCCATGCAGTGGATAACCAGGGGGGTCTTAGGGAAGGAGCCTGGGCCCAGGACAGCGTTCACAGAAACCCTGGCTCCCACTCTGCGTCCTGCAATAGGTTTGGGGAAGCTGTGCAACAGCAGGTGGGGCCGGAAGGGGCCCAGGACTTGGCAAGACCCCTACCCAGCTTGCTCCTCTGCCTGCCACGCCTGAGCCCAGCTGGCCTCCTTTGAAGGGCCCGGCCACCCTGCACTCACCACACATGGTCACAGCATCGCTGTGGGCCTTGGGGCGCCCACACTGCTTCCTGATCTGCTCACACCCTGGCAGAGGCCCTGTCTGACCCTGAGTGTGGCCTCCATTAGGAAGGCTGGGGGGGGGCACCAGGGTGGGGCATGAAGCTGGGGTCCTCAGGCAGTTGTCTAGCCCACTTCTCTGGGTGACATTCATCGATACAGGCCCTCTCTCAGAATGGATTCGTCCCAGGGTTCGAGCTGCCCTGGGGTAACAAGAGCTCCTGGGAAGGGCTCATCGCTGCACCGTGTCCCCTTGAGAGAGGCAGCAAGCTCTGGGAGCCCCCAGGGCTGGCTCAGTGCCCTCGGACCCTGTGTTGTACCAAGGCCACAATGAAGGACTCTGGCTCGAGGCGCCCAGCTGCCAAGGTGTGGGTGGAGGTGACGTAGGAGCCGCCTCAGCCCTGGCTTGCAAGGCCCGGGCACCTCTGTCCTCTCCTATGGGCCAGCTCAGGGCTGGCCCATAGGCCACGGGCCTGCCAAGTGCCCTGGTTCTAGAGGACCCAGACAGAGTAGGGTCCAGTGCCAGTCCCCAAGGGGAAGGGCAGGGCCTTGTCTCGGAACAAAAGTGGAGATTCTAGGCTGGGGAGAGAGCTCGTGGTCTAAGCGCCTGCCAGGCAAGTGTGAGGACCAAGGTTACATGCCACGCTGGCCATGGAGCCCTGGGCACACCATGCCTGCCACCGAAGCTAGGTGTGGCAGTGTGCACTGTAATGCTAGTGCTGGGGAAGCTGAGACAGGAGGGTCACTGCAGGCCTGAGCTGAGTAGCCAGCCCCTGTACCAAATAAATAAAGATTTAAAAAAAGTTAAAAGTAGAGATCCCAAGGTGCCAGCAGTCTCACTTTGATCCGAGGTGGGCAGTTGGAAGGTGTTGGAGGGTGAAGCCTGTTCTCTGCTGTGTGAGGGGGAGGCGCCCTGGGGGGCCACATCTGTCCAGGAGGGGCATACTCCTCCCACCTCCCATGAGCCCCTGCGCCTTGCGCTGGGGGACAGTGCACCGCCAGGCCCAGCAGGGAGCTGTCAGCCCCCCACTGGAGAACACCTGGGAGCTCTGGAAGGGCATCTGGTGTCAAGGGGTGCTGTGCACATCCTGAGACTCCATGACCCCGGGCCACCCCAATACCTGACCTGGAGGCCCCATTCCTGGTCCCTGGGACAATCCTGCCAGTGGGGTGCCCAGTGACCGAGCAGGCTGGGTGGGACCCTGCAGCTGTGGCTTGAGTGCCAAAGGCCGCCCAGGAGGACGACTTCAGGCTCCCGGTGCCAGGCCAGGCCTCTTTCCCATGATCTCATTCACAAGGAACAGTGGCGCACGCTCGGCTCCTGCTGCGGAGGCCCTGGCCAGCCCAGGAGCCAGGCTCCGGCTTGAACGGGGCATGCAGGGCGCAGTGCACCCACCCACCCTGGGCTCCCAGGTGCCCTGACGCCACTCCCTTCTGAGCCAAGGCCTCCTTCAGGGAGACCTGGTTTCCTTAATCTAATCGATTCTTTGCTCAGTTCTGCCTCCTCTAAGACGAAACCTGGTTTGGAAAGGGGAACCCAGAAACACAGGGCCCACGCTCGCTCGCTCTCTCGCCTCCCCCACCCCACCACGCTATCATCACCACGGAGGAGCAGCGGGACCAGATCCCATCAGACTTGGGTCTGGGCACAGCTGGTGACGTTGGGGTTGCTCAGTGTCTGGGACAATAGCTGTTTCCCTTGGCAATAGCAGCAGATCCTGGGCCCTACCTCTCCAGCTGGCTGCTACCGCTCCGGCTGGTGTCACTCGAGCATTTCAAGGTCACGCTTCTCAAACCAGGTCCCCGAGTCCCCCCTGACATCTGACATCCCTGGTGTTCTCAAATGTGGTAGAGTCAAAGCTCACTTGCTCAGATGCAGGCTCTGTCAAAGGGAGGGCAGATGGACCAACAGCCAGGCCTGGAGGGAGTCCTGCACCAGGCAGACCTGCCCCTTGGGGGAAAGACATGGCCCCTCAACTCTCAGAGGTACCCTGAACTCAGGCCGCACCCTGGCCAGCATAGGAAGACCCCAACGGCGCAGAGAACTGGCCACGTTGGTGTCCAGTGAGCCGGCCTCTGCCCCACCATGCCACCCCAGGCCGTGTGACCCTGGCCAGCCAGCCACCTGTCTGGGCTGTGCTGGGCCACAGACCTGACGTATGCCGGGGGCAGGCCCACCCTCTTTCCCAGGTGGAGGGGTGGGGCCACAGATCCTCGTGCTGATGAGCCCGCTCCCAGCTTCCCCGGGAGCAAGCTCAGACCCTGCTGAGTCTGGGTTGGAAACGTGGTTCTCAGATGCGGATCCACAATTTCCACAGGAATTAATCCCATTGCTTTTTAAAATTGCACATCAGAGGGCCAGGGGGAGAGCTCAGTGGCGTTAGCACCTGCCTGGCAAGTGCAAAGTCCGGAGCTCAATCCCTGGTACCGAATAAAATAAAATTGCACATCAACTTTTAAGCAGAGCTGCTCTGTAGGCCACACTTGCCAGGCAAAGGCAGCTCTGAGGGCCAAGGCTCTGGGCCTTGCATTGCCAGGCCAGGCACTTATGGGGCTGAGCTATCTCCCCAGCCCAGGGTAAGTTTTCTCTCATGGCCTCCCAGAAAAGAGCTGAACCCCAGAGAACGATAATGCCAAACACTGCTTTCTCTAAAGTGAGTCATATAAGACAAATGGATAAGGAAAATGAAATATTTACACAAATGGAGTACTACTCTGCCACAAAGAAGACTGAACTTCAGTCATCTTCGAGGAAATGGGCCTGCCATGGTGGCACATGCCTGTGATCCCAGCACTCAGGAAGCTGAGGCAGGGGAATTGGAGTTTGAGGCCAGCCTGGGCTACATAGCGAGTTCAAGGCCAGCCCGAACTGCACAGCAAGGGTTTGTCTCAAAGAGAAAAGGATACAGTTCGAGACCATAATATGAAACAAATCAGGCACATAATCTTTAGTATCACACGGTTTCTTTTGATATGAGAAACCCAAAACATAAATAAGGGGCACAAAATAACAAAATAAAAGACAACAGGGGGCCCAGCAGGATGGCTCAGTGGTCTAAAGCGCCTGCTTAGGAAAGCTTAGGCGGCTGCAGGGACCACGGGTTCGATCCCCGGCACCACATGCTGAGCCAGCCCTGCCCTCAGGGCAGGCTGAGCCGGCCGTAAAAATGAATAAACAAACAAATAAACAAAAGTTCTGAAACAAGAAAAAAAGTATAAAAAATTTTTTAAAAGGAATTCTTATAAAAGACGACAGGAAAGGGAGGTAGAGCTCCGCCAGTGGGAAGGGAGCAAGAGATGGGGGTGGGGAAGAAGGGCCAGAGAGCTGAGAGAGAGCTGAGCCTCAGTCCCTGAATGAATGTGATCATTACAGGCGCACGTGTCCTGGCCCGTTGCCCTGGCATAGCAGTGGGCGCCTCACCAGAGTCGGCTCAGACCAAGATTTCCAGGGCGCCTTCCCTGCCGGTCCCGGGGCGCCCACCGACCCTCAGTCCACACCGATCCAGACAGGGGCGTCCCGCCCCGGAGGGAGCATTGCGCGGGCCTCTGCCCTCCCACTGGGGTGACGGCTCCGCGGCTGGGCGGTCAGGCGCGCAGAGGCCTGCAGGGCAGGCTGCACCCCGCAGACCTGTCCATCGCCTGCACACTGTGCGCAAGGCCTGGGTCAGTTCTGCGGGTCCCGCGGCCGCCTGCCCCGCGCTCCACTGCCTGCCGGGCTTGCGGAGCCTCGCGGGGCGCCAGGGTCCCCGGCGAGCACTGCGGGGCAGCGAGGAGTGGGGGCGGGTCGGCGCGCCGGACAGGAGGGGGCGCCCGGCCCAGTACCCCTCGTCCTGCAGAGCGCCTGGGAGCCGGGAGGGGGCGCGGCCTGCAGGGCGCGGGATTCGAGCCCATAAAAGGCGCCGGGCCCTCGGCCGTGCCCGCCCGCTGCCCACACGGCCCTCGCCCGCGCCCCCGCCGGAGCGAGCCTGCTGTCATTCTGCGCGGGGCTACTGCTCGTGTGCGCGGGGCTCAGCGCCCGGGAGACCGCAGGGAGCCCCATGCTCCCGCGGACCCCGCCCGGGGCCCTGATGCCCGCCGAGAGCCACCCGCACCCTGCCACACGCCCGCCGGTGAGACGGGGCGCCCGCTTTCCTGGGAGCCATTCCTCGTGGGGACCTGACATGGGCATGGGGATCGTTCCTGGCTCGACCCGAAACTCGGCTGCGCCAGCGAGGGAAACTGACAACGCGGCAAAAGCTTAACCCAGCGACACAGCAGGGAGCCCGTGCGCCAAGGGAGCGAGCTGCGACCCTCCCTGTGGACCCCTAGAGTTCGCGGCCCAGGGCCCCTCCTGCCCGCTTTCTGGCTTGTTTGCCCCAGGACTCCTGGCAAGGACGCAGCCGTCCAAAGCTGTACCCCGCACCTTCCTGCCCAGGGCCTGGGGCCAGGGCTGTGGCTGGGGAGAATTCGGTGGCACCTCCCTGATGTCACCATCGGCCTAAAGTCTCAGGAAGGGCAGGGTCTCTGGTCTCTGCTCTGAAGGTGTGTGTGGTCCCACACAGGGCTCTGGCCCCAGCACTGGGCTCAGGAGCCTGGCCAGCAAGGCACCCGCTCAGGGGAGGGACACACAGGGCTCCCCAGCCACCTCCCAAGCCCTCAAGGCTGAGCACTTGTGAGTGGAGAGACAGGAGGCCCCGGACAGGGGCAGCAGCTGTGGCTCTGGGCCTCCCTTGGGAGCCAAGGTAACACCTGAGGGGCCTAGGCTCCAGGGCGCCTTTCTGGGTGTGACCAGTGGCTCCCCACCATAGTGCAGTAGGCCCCACTCTGGCACCCACGATCAACAAGGCTCTGAGTGCCACCCCCAAGCCAGCTGGGGTCTGAGTCAACAGGGTCACGGAGCCAGCTGGGTCAGCTCAGGCCATGCAGCACCACTGGAGAGTCCCGGAATATACCCAGTGGTCTTGGAGGGCGAGGGGCAGCACAGAGTCCCAAGGGCCAGGACACTGTCCACCCTGAGCTCCCTCCAGCATAGGTCTCCCCCCATGGGCAGCAAGTCCCTGTGTGGTTTTTGGCAGGGACTGCCCATGAAGCCGCAGGCTGAGGCTGGGGGCTCAGGCTGTTTTGGGCAGAAGGTCCCAGGAGGCTGGAAGATACCAAGTGCTGCCCTCGGGCACCAGATCTGCACCCATGACCTCTAAGCAATCCAAGTCGCTTGAGCCCTTTCCTTCCCAGCTGGCATCCCTGCCTGGAGCCTGAGCACCAGACCTGATGCCCAGTGGGCCCAAGGCCTCCTCCAGGAACTGCGGCTCCCCCTGCATCAGGACCTGGCAGGCATCTGTGCACAGGGTAGAAGTCCCCAGAGCCGCGGTCCTTGCTTGTGTCAGGGTGAAGGGAAGACGACGACCAGGGCCACGTCTCTCACCTGGTCCCCGCCACTGTGCCCTTGGCCCCAGGCTGGCAGCTGGGGTCCCTGATGATCCCAGCCACCTCCTTCTGGCTGCTCTTGGTGCCAGCACCTGAGGATCCCTTCCTGCAGAGCAGGCCTGAGGGCCCCCTGAGGATGTCCAGGGTGGGCTGTGTTCCAGGTGCCTGGCACCAAGTGCACACACGGTGTGGACCCCCGGGACTCCTGGATGCTGTTCACAAGGCAGAGTGCCAAAGGTGTCAATGGCAAGAGGAGCAGAGGCAAGGCCCAGAGGCTGAAGGTGAGGACTGCTACCGCCAGCCCATCAGCACCCCAGCGCTTCCAGCTGCCTGCCTGGGGCTGTGTGCCGTGGGCCAGGCCAGCCAGTTAGGGCCAGCCCCACTGTCTGCTGTTGCCTGGGTTGTGCTGTCACTCAGTCTGGGCCTGGCCTGGCAGGGACCTGGTACCTGGTCCTGATGGCCAGCTCCTGCTTTGAGCCCTTGCATGGGCACCGTCCCTGCATCCAGATCAGAGCTGCTCCGTCTGCCAAGAGCCACATCACCACACTGGCCTCTGGCGCAGTGGTGGCAGGTGGCTCAGCTGGGCATCTCCTCGGCCCTGCCCAGCTCCCTGCTCCTGAGCCACCTGGCCCTGCCCCGGCATCTCTGTGCATGGGACTCACTCCTTCCTGGGTTGGGTCTTGACCTGGCCCATGTGGGTGCCTTAGGGTGCTGGGCTCCAGGCTAGGGGCTTGCTGACTCTGGCTAACTGGAAATGCAGGTCTTGGAAAGTGGCCTGGAGCCCCTGCCCCTGACTAAGGAAGGGGCTGCCCTTGACAGGAGAGGAAGGCCGCGCTGTGGGCACAGTGCTCCCCAGGTCCTCAGAGGCAGCGGGGAAGCCTGAGGCTCACAGCTCCTGCTCCCGTCCTCGGCACCAGGGTTCCCTTCCAGCTCAGCCTGCAGGGGCCTCCTGGGCCGCCGGGTGCCCTCATCTTGCCAGAGGCACTGCTAAAGGAGTTCCTGCAGCTGCTAAAAGGTAGAGGTGACGTGGGGCACAGCCAGGACCCTGGGGACAGACTGCAGCCCAGAGCCGCAGGGTCTGGAGGGTTGCCCTGTTTGGGAGGAGAAGGCTCACGGGGAGTCGGACATGGCTACTCCGTGTCCGTGGCACATGGAGGCCAGACCCTAGGCTCCTGCGCAGGCTCTGCACTGCGGGCTGATGCTGAGTGTGGCTCACATTATTTGCAGGAATTGAGTATATGGTGAAGAACTCAGTCTTTCCCCCCTGGCTCCATGCAGCTGGTGTACTTTTAAGTGCCACTTTCAGTTAGGCATCATGGCGCATGTCTATGACCAGCTCTCAGGAGGCTGAGGCAGAACTGCTACTTGTATCGAGCTAGCCTGGGACCCACAGTGAGACCTTGTCTCAAAATTCCAAAACAACAGTTTCAGTGCCTCTTGGAAGGTCCTAGCTATTCCTTCCGGTGTAGCTGCACAAGTCACACCCAGCTTCCATGTATGGCGTCTGGAGGGCTAGGGCGTGGGGTGGGTGCTGGGCAGGGCTGAAGGGCACCTGGCAGCCACGCGGCAGGGTGCAGCGGACCTCATGGCTCCTGAGCCCAGGTGCCCACCTCTCACTCTCTGCCAGGTGCTGTGCGGCAGCGTGAACATGTGCAGAGCAAGCCTCGCACACGGGGCCCCCCCGAGTCCACCCAGGACGACGAGGACAAGGAACGGGCACTGCTGGCCCCTGCCCCACGTGTGGAGGCTGCCTTCTTTTGCCGCCTGCACCGGGACGCAGTAGTGGAGCGGCGCACCCTGAACGAGCTTGGCATCTACTACCTGGTGAGTGGTACAGGCTGGCAGGCTGGGGGTGGAGGGTGGGGGACCATGTGGGGGCCTGGTTGACCCACTATGCACCCCGTAGCTGGATGCTCAGGGTGCCTTCCACCGTGGTCTGGGCCTGAACTTGACCAGCGGACAGTACACAGCACCTGTGTCTGGCTTCTACGCGCTCACCACCACACTGCGCGTGGGTGAGGCATGGACTGGGGGGCGTGCCCATCCCTTCCCCGCCAGACCTTGCATGACCACTTCCCTCTGCCCACTTGTCCACAGCGCTGCCCAAGCCACCCAGGCAGGCTCTGTCACGTCCCCGGGACCGCCTGCGCCTGCTCATCTGCATCCAGTCCCACTGCCAGGGCAATGCGTGAGTGTCCTGTGCCCTCTGGCCTTGCCACCTCCTCCTACCCCCGTCCGCTGTGCTCCAGCACCCAGCAGGCCTGGCCTGCCTGCCGCTTTCCTGCTGCACTGGCGCCCTCTCCCGAGAGTAGCCCCTGGCCTCCGTCCAGTCCGTCCCTGGGGACTCTGCCCCGGAACCCACTGCACAGTACTGTCCCTGGTATGGGGCCCAGGTACAAAACAGACTCGTGGCTAGAGGAGGTGTGGATGGATGGGAAATCGAGGCTCTGGCTTTGACAGCCCTGTGGGTACTGGCCACTTTCTGTGTCACTTGTGGCCACAGTGGCCCCCCCTCCTGGGCACCAGCAACATCTGCTTTCCCACTAGAGCCAGGGCTTTGCTGCTCCTAGCTTGGCTCTGCATTCTGAGGCCCTCATGCATACATCACCTGCCTCAGGCGGCGGGCTATCTCGGGTGCTGAGCTGGTGACCCTGAGGTCACCACAGGTGAAAGTGACCCTCTGTCTTGGCCACAGCTCCCTGGAGGCCGTTGTGGGCCTGGAGAGCAGCAGCGAGCTCTTTACTCTCTCTGTCAACGGTGTGCCGTACCCGCAGGTGCGTGGGGCCAGCTGGGCTGTGGGCACAGGCAAACAGGCCACAGGCAGGCCTGGGTGGAGAGCCAGGCTTTAGGTCCCGATCTCCTCAGGAGACTGAGCCTGGTGGTCCCCAATATCCAGACCACTTGTGTGTCTGGCGCTGCTGGGATCTGTGTGTCCCAGCTGCCCTGGTCCTCTCCAAGGCTGTGGGGCGTGGGCACAGCTTTTTCATGCTGGGTGAAGCCCAAGATGTTTTTTATTGTTTTGTCTTTCCGAGGCAGGGTTTCACATTCAGGCTGGCCTTGAACTCACTTTGTAGCCCAGGCAAGTGAGCCTCCTGCCTCAGCCTCCCGAGTGCTGGGACTGCAGGTGTGCATCACCATGCGAGGTCCCCGGATGTTATTTCTTACACTAAACCCTGAGCAGGCATCTCCTCAGCACTGTGGAGACTTGGCCCCTGGTAGGGAAGCTCACGCGAAGGAGAAAGTAGAACACCTCTGCCTGTCCCGGTGGGGCTGCTGGCTCCCGAGGCATCACCCAGCAGGCCCAAGCTCCCGAAGGCACAGCAGCACAGGAGGTGGCCTCCTGGGCCCGGCCAAGGAGTTCCTCAGGCTGTTCAGGGAAGCCAGGCGGAGCACTGCTCCCCTCCACGGCTCTGCCATCCCACTGGTGCCGGGTGGCCCGGGCCGACAAGCGCTGTGTCCCCACAGGTGGGCCAGTACGCCTCTGTCTTCCTGGACAACGCCAGCAGCTCCACCCTTGCTGTGCGCAGCGGCTCCCACTTCAGTGCCGTCCTCCTGGGTGTGTGAGGGGCCGGCCCATCGTCCCAGCCAAGTGAGGTCACACACAGGTGACGCTTAAGCCAATGCCCTGATGTCATCTTGCAAAGGGAAGGCTGCCGTCACTCTGGGAAGGGTCAGCACTCACAGTACCTGCCATGCCCCTGCCTGGTGGAGCAGGGGACAGCTTAGGGGCCTCAGCAGCTCTGCCTGTCCCGCTGGCCCCATTCACCCTTGGCTGCAGTAGCCTGCAGGACCCTGGTTGGCTGCTGTGACCGCTGGATCCAAGGCTCACCGAGAACCCTTGGCACAGCAGCTCAGGGACTGCAGGGATGCTGGACAGGACCTCTGGGGCACTGAGGGCCAGTCCCTGTGGGCACAGTGACAGTCTTGTCCTGAGGCTGCTAGCCACCAGTGTCTCTTATGCCAGGGTTCTGCTCACTGCTAGGCCTCAGGGAGACACAGTGCGCCTTGAACACGCACTCCAGCTGTGGGCTGACTGCCACAGGGGTGGTGAGGGCCAGCGGCCCAGGGATGGTTACCACTACCCAGGCATGTACTGTGGACTCAGGTGGTGGGAAGGTGATAGCAGGGCCCCTGGGGAGACCTAAGACTGGCTCCAAGCAGCCAGCGACCGGGCTGAGAACCAGGAGTGGCCTCCAATGCACCGGTCTGGAGTGGCTGGGGTGTGCAGACCTGCAAATAGGACAGCAACAGCCAGGCCCAAGGACCCCAGCTCCCAGGCCTGCACTCAGAGCCAAGCATGCCATGCCAGGCAGCCAAGTGACACTGCAGACCAACTGTACCGCCTGCGGCTGGCCTATTCTCAGTAGGACTGGAACCCGCCCTACTAGGAAGTGCCAGTGGCCCGTCCCAGCTCCAGTCTGTGCCGATAAGGTGGCGTGGGCACTCCCTTCCCTGGACTCACTTGGTACCCGGTGGGCAGATGCATTATCTTTTACCCCAAGAGGCCACACGGGCACCTATCTCATTCTCTCCACATTCGTGTGGCATGCAACAGCCCACCAGTTTACTGCAGGATGTGACCTGGATGTCTGTCACACGATGGTACAAAGCTGCAATCCAAGGGCAGAGCCGAGACACAGGGCCACTGTTCGCCTGGGCTGGCCTTGGAGGTGGCAGGGAGGGCCTGCTGGGGAGGCCGCAGTGCCATGCCTCTCCAGAGTGGGCGTGGGGTGCAGGATGGCTGGTTTGCAGTGAGGAGACATCTTCCAAATACATGAATTCCTGACGCCCAGTGCTGACGCCCTTTGCTTCTTCATGCCATGTTATCCCCGGTCCCAGTCCCCAGCAAACCGACAGCAAGCTTCTTGCCTGCTGGAGGAGGGGTGGCACGGATGCTAGCAGACCCAGGGCACAGAGCATCCAGAGCTGGGTGATAAGGCCAAGTGCTGGGCTGGGGCCAGCAAACAACAGGCAGCTGTGGAAAGGCAGGGTTTCAGTCTTACATCACCGGGCGCTGAGAGCATCCAGGAACTGCTTTAGGAGAAAACTGTAGTGACACTTTTTCCACAGGCAAACAGCTGCTCATGTGCGCTTGTCAGCTGAACCACCGGCATGGGGCCCTGACTCATGCTGCCCCAAGGTGAGAGCATGATTTCAGGGTCCTCCTGGATGGCAGCAGGGCAGCTAGTGCTGCAGGGCACCATGTACTACAGGGCATCAGACCCACCCTCCAACTCTGAGAACCGCAGGGAGCTGGAGCACCTGGGCTAGGCGCGGTGGACAACTTGTGGGTTCCAAAAGCTGGTGCTGGTCCTAGCCTGTCCCTACTGGCACCACTGCCCCAGGGCTCACCTCAAGGGTGAAAGCCCAGCAAGGGCCCTAGCCTCCATAATGCAGCCAGCCAGCATGAGCTGCCTATGGGGTCCTGACAAGGCCGGGCCCAGAGTGTGCTCCATAGCAGACACACAGCCTCTGAAGGAGTCCATGCACAGTGGGGTAAGGGAACTTAGAAGACCAGTGAAAAAAAGAAAGAAACCTTTATTTACAGCACGGGAGACCCACAGGGGCGTGCAAACACGCAGCTCACCACACAAACAATGTGCAGGGCAGCCTGCACACAGCCCTCAGTGCCCTATCCGTACCACCATCACGGTGACGTTGTCCGCAGAGCCCCGCTGCACTGCCTTGTTGGCTAGCCTGTTGCACGCAGCTTCGTAGCGAACATCTACAGTGGGCTTCCCTTCCCGAGTCTGGATCTTGTCATCCTACCAGGAAGAAAAGGAATCCAGGCAGGCTGTCAGCATCTTGGCTGAATTCAGAGAACCTGGGGTGCAGGTGGAGATCTGTCCTCGCCACTGCATGAGCCCCCCATGGTCCTGGCACATGTGCTGGGAGGTGGCCTGGTGCAGGGCAGGCCACCCCAGGAGATGGGGGGGGTTGTTTCCTTCCTAACCTCTGCTTCCTTCGGCCATGTTGGCCCTGCCTCCGGCCAGCTATCACTGGACTGATTGCCCTGAAACTGTAAGCCTGATCCAACTTGATCCTTCAAGCTGTGGACTGCGTCCCAGCCCAGCAAAGCTGACCCATATGGCTCCTTATTGCTCCTGAGCCACAGCAGCCGGGGAGGTACTGCTCTTCCTCACGGGGCTGGCAGGACAGTGACCCATGAGTTCCCTGGTCACTGAAAAAGTGTAAGGGGGGGTGCTGAAAGGAGGACATGGAGGCTGGGGACTGTGTCCCTCTAGGAATGAAGGCGCAGTTGGGACAAGTGCCACCTTCTTATGACACTCCTCACCTCTAGACAGGACAAGATGAAGTTCACGGCTTCTTCTGGGGTGAAGACCTTGAAGAGCCCATCACAGGCCAGCAAAATGAACCTGCCACCCAGGAAGAAAGATCAGGGAGTTTTAGCAAATTATAAAGGCAAAACTGCCCAGACACAGGGCAAACACTCGTCTCCTCGTTGGCTAACAATGTGTAAAAACAGCTTTACGAGAGCAGTGCTCCTTAGAGGTCATTTTCAGGGAGAAGGCATACAGTCAAAGTGGATTCCCACTGTCTCTACCCATAACCACTGCCCCAAGGCTATGTGCCATGCTTTCTCAGTCAAGAAGCCTGTGGGCGCAGGGTCATGGTGGACACCACCACCATGGCCCTGTGCTATCTCTCAAGGATATAAAGCTGAGGGTCCATTCAGGTCCAAGGGAAGCATCCTCAGGGGTGCTTTCCACTGAGGGTCTGTGGCTCCAAGGAACCCCAGTATTTTTGGTCTGAAAAGAGCACTCTTCACTCTCTGAAGTCCATGCTTCCCCTAGGATGCAGGCACAGGCCTTAAGTACCACGGTTCCCGCATGGCCACTGCGTTCTCCTGCCAGATCCCAGGCGGTGCCTGCCCTACTGCACTGTAGTGCCGCCTCTTCTTTCTCTGAGTGGCACCTGCTTGGTCAGTGTGTTATGAGAACTCGGCCCATGCCCAGGGCAGGGTGGGGACGGGGCCAAGCTGGCTTCTGCTCCTTCTAGTGTGCAGTCAGACCGGGAAGAATGAGACACACGGAACCGCAGTCACCGCTCAGGGCCCAGACTGGTGTTGTTGGGAGCCAGCAGGGCCGGCCCTGCACAGTCAGCCCCCTAAACGCCCACAACCGCCTCACCTCTCTGAGTCCCTGCTGCCATTACTGGCACCTGCCTGGCTGCGGGTCTTTTCACACGGTCACCTGGATGCCACAGTATGGCTTCCAACAGGAGCACCCCTCCCCTCCCTACGGCAAGCCTCTACACTGGTGGCACTCAACTGCAAGGCATACCCTCAGTGGGCACCCCAACCACTAGTTAAACTGTCTCCACACCCCAGAACCTAAGACACATCTGTCTCCCCACACACCCCTGTAGCAGCTGGACACCAACTGGGGACAACCACACACCATGTGCGCTGTGCCTTTGGGAAGGCACTTTTACCTGTCATTGGGGGTCAGCTGGCAGCGTCGGATATCAGGCACAGATGTCACCCCACAGCGCTTGTACTGCCCATCCCCAATGGAGCGGGACACTTCCAGCACGCCTAAGACACGCCCGTCCCTAAAAGGAGGGGAGAAGCATCTTCAGACGCCATCTGACAGCACAGGGGTCCACAGAACTTAGCATCTGATCCTAAAGACAGGAAATCAAAGCGCAAGGCCTAGACTCCACGTCAGTGCAGCCACGAGCAGTTCTCAAATTCCAAGCACTTCCTACACAGGGTCTGAAACCCGTGAGGAGCCAGCACAGGCCCTGGACCATCACCCAACCGCCCCATGCAGCCCCAGAAGTGAGTCTCATGGCTGCCCACTGTGCAGCAAGGCTCTTTCCCAGGCGCTCCAGAAGACACGGGCTGGCCCCTTGCCTTGTGATTGCTGAGTGTTTGGAGCTGCGGTCCTATGCTCCCAACCAGGTGTGATAGGAGACCACAACAGGAGCAGAGCCGGGGCCCAGGAGAAGCCTGGCATCTCAGAAAGCACCTTGGTTACAATATAGGTAGTGGCCCGCTGGGGATGTGTGACATGCCCGCAGCTCCGTACAGTAGGCCAAGACCTGTGTGAGATGCCCAGGCCATTTACCCCAGGGGCTCCTGCCCAAGGAGAGGCCAGTGCTGACTCATGGACTGCAGCCCCAGGCCAGGGCGCTCCTGCTTCCGACCTGTTGCTCCAGGACGCCTTGGCACTGCGCTGGAGTCTATCCCCGCAATGCTCACATTCTGGGCATGGCAGGGTCTCGGTTTCACGAGCCGTTCTCCCTTAACCTCCCTCCTCTCCAGGCTCCCAAGGTTTCCGGGAGTGGCCTTTCAACTTGGACCAGGCGCGCCAGCCTGCTGTCCCAGGTGCCGACATCCCTAGGATGGGCTGCCAGCCCTCATGGGCTTCCAGGCTCTGTCCTGCTACCTTCCTTCCTTCCGTTTCAATCCCCGCTCAACTAAAGAAGCATGTTCCTCGCAGTGGGCTCGCTGCTCAGCGCAGCCAGACCCCAGCCGCGCCTGCTGCCTCTGTTCCAGGCCTTCCCTCACAACCAGAGAACAGAGGCGGACACGTCTCTTTCCGCCTCAGCATCTTTGGCATGAGAGTCAGCTTGGGGACACAGCAAGTTGCCACTCGGCCTCCCCAAGAGAGATGTGTGTCACTGAGGCTGGGAGTGCAGGCGCCAGCTCCCGGCCCCCCGAGGAATGGCAGGTGCCACGGTCAGTGTGCGAGCAGGATGTGTACCCCAGAGATACTGAGCGGACCCACAGGGCGGCTTGGCCCTGGGCACAGCACCGGCACGCATAAGCCCAAGGCTCCCACCAGTGCCACCTGCCTGCTCAGACGCTTCTTGCTATGGGGAAGGTCCCGCAGCACAGCTACCTTCTGGGTAAGAAAGGAAAAGGAGTAGAGGGGTGGGTTCGCCTACTTTTCTAAGAAACACTGGAACAAAATGGGCGAAAGGGACTGCAACAGAAGCGCGGCATCTCTGAACCTGCCTCAGCACTCTCAGCAAGTAGCAGGAGGCTCCTGATTCTTGACTGTGGCAAGATAGAGACACTTAGTCCTCCGGGCGCCCCACGCACACTGCTGCGTGGTCACCACACCACCACCTCTACAACTTCAACTTTCTGAGCCGACCCTGTCCCCTAAAGGTGAGTGTCCAGCCTACCCTCTCGGCCCTGATAGCCGGCCTTCAACTACCTAGGACTCTGACTCCAGGTAAGGACCCACCCGCCCCACGGCCTGGCTCACTGTATGTGGCCCCACGTCTGCAAGGCTCGGCCCCGCCGTCCCTGCTGTGCCATGTTGCCACCACCCTGCTTCCTTTCTGATCCCTGCATGCATCTGCTGGTCACAGGGGCTGCTCCCTCCCTCTGGTGGCAACACTGCCGGGAATGCAGTGTCCTGTGTCCCCATCCTCAGCTCGTGAGGACACACACCCAGACGGGACTGCTGCAGTGCCCAGCACGCCCACCTCGGGTTTAGGTACGGCTGTGGAAGGCACATGAGACGGCGCCTACGGCAGGCCAGGGCTGCCTCTTCCTTCTTGAGACCATGTGTTGCTGAACTGCCCAGGATGGCCTATGTCTCAGTTACTTCTCTCTCATTGCTGGGGTAAAATATGCCACACCCAAAATTAAGAAAGGAAAGGATTATTTAGTTCAGTTAATGGAGGCTTTAGACCATACTCTCTGGCTCCAAGACAGAGCAGCACATGGCAGAGGGCAGCCACTGATGACGGCATAAAACAGCAAAGAGCAGAGGGAAGAGCGGCGGCAGCAGCAGCCAGCAGCCTCTCTCCTCGCCTTATGCTGTATGCAGATCACCTACCCCAGGGCAGGTGTAGCGCTCACATGCGTAATCCCAGCATTGGATCCTGAGCTAATCAGACTCTAGAAGCTGCCCTACGGCTGCATAAGGCTTTGGGGGGACACCTAGACACAAACCCTAATGGCACAAAACTGATTCTCCTGCCTCCATGTTGGCTGAACTGAGGACTTGCCACACTGCTTTCCACAGGCGTGCCAACTTTCCCATGTAATTTGTAAAGGAGAAACAGCTTCCAAGCTGGACACAAACTAAAACTAACAATAGCAACTGAGCTACTGAAACCACGGTGACGATGAGTTCACTAGGCACACAGTGCCCAACGCTGACTCTTTAGTGAGGTTCACTCCAAGGACAGGGAACAGCAGGAAGCACCTGGGTCTCACAGTGCTAGGGACTCTGATATGACTCTGAAGCTCTTCTGACAACTACAGTAATGTTATTAGGAATCGAGACTTTCAGCATGAGCAAGAAGTAAATAAGCCAGGCGTGGTGGCTCATGCCTGTAATCCCAGCACTCGGGAGGCTGAGGCAGGAGGATTGGTGCGAGTTCGAGACCACCCTGGGCTACAAAAGTGAGCTCAAGGCCAGCCTGAACTGCACAGCGAGACCCTGTTTCAAAAAGACAAAAAAAAAAAAAAAAAAAAAAAAAAAAAAAAAAAAAAAAAAAAAAAAAAAAAAAAAAAGAAGCAAATGTTAAGTCAAATAGAACAAAACTGCGATACTAATTCTGAGTTCAAGAAACAGCAAGGTAAGTTCAAATTCTAAAATGTTTCCCAGCTGTTTTTGAACAGACTCAACGACACCCCACCAAGCACAAGCAGCTGAGTGCATGAATCCGGCTCTTGAGACCAACACAAACATGTCACAAAACAGGGGTCACCCTGAAACAGCACTGTGGCTGTACCTGGCACAATGGAACAGGACACACACACCAGCACACTGTGGCCCACAGGCAAGGAAGCACACACAGACTTGGGTGCATGTGGCTGTCTGTAGACCACTTATTCTGAGCCCCATTCTCTGAAGAGGTGGTACTGTCCCTCCTGGTAAAGCACAGCCTTCCTCATGGATGCTCAGTGACAGTGCGAGGGACCACCTCTGCAACCCCTAATGCCACAGACTCACACAGTTCACTAGGAGACACTAATGCTGACAGGTCAAAGATGGCAGGGACCACAGCGCCCTCTGCTGGCAGCACCACAGCTGAGTATTCACTCTTAGGAGATAGGCGTACTGAGGTGAGGAGCTGTCAGTCCAATGCAACCCTCCTAACTCTGCATCTGACTCTAAAAAAGGCTCTATATCCAATTTCCAGTATGTACAAAATACTTGAAAACTGTACGGTGAACAAACAGGCAAATTCAAAACACTGGTATAGTTGCTGGCCTAGAATAACATGGTCCAGAGTCCAGTAGGATATTCAAGTCTAAGGGAAATGTTATTAGAAGAAGCTAGACTCTGTGAGGTGTTTTTTTTTTTTTTTTTTTTTTTAATGTATTTAATGAAGGGTTTACAGGATCTCACTACATAGACTGGACTTGTAGCGATTGTGCTGTTTCAGCCTCCTAAGTGCTAGGATTACAGGTGCCTGCTACCATGCCCAATCTCTGGAAGAATCTAGTCTGAAACAAAGGCGGTGGGGGATAAAGAGGAGCTGACCAGACAGGTTAGGTAGTCTACTTATTATGACCTAGCATTACTGAGGTGCAAAAGGGATCACCTCTGAGGTCTACAATGTCCTCACCTCCCGGGGATGCATGTCTAAGTGCTTAGGCGTTAAACCCTCTGGTCAACAAGCAATTTTCAAATACTTTCTGCCTCTCTCTCTGTCTCTCTCTCTCTCTCTCACACACACACACACACACACAGAGAGAGAGAGAGAGAGCAGACATGCAAAATGTGAATTGGTGAATGTAGGTGGTAGTGAAATTTGCTTTTCTATTTTAAAGTTTTGCTCCATGCTTAAAAATCTTAACCAACGGTGGGGTTGGGGACAGCCCTGGCCCCAGGTACAAGAGCAGGTCCTAGCAGGCCCACTACTCAGGGACAGAGCTGCCGACGGTTCCTGAGTCGGGTCCCATCAAGTGAGCCCTCTGCTCTCTCACACAGTGGTTCACAGGGGAGTAGCTGTGCGGCAGAGCTCAAGTGGATGACAGAGCCCACAGCGTGACCCTATTGGGCTTATGGAAACTGAAACCAGTGTGAGCACTGTCTCCTTTATTAATACGGGGTTTATTTTTTATTTATTTATTTATTTATTTTATTTATTTTTTTTTGGTCTTTTTTTGAGACAGGGTCTCGTTATGCAGTTGAGGCTTGGCCTTGAGCTCACTTTTGTAGCCCAGGCTGGTCTCGAACTCGCACCAATCCTCCTGCCTCAGCCTCCCAAGTGCTGGGATTACAGGCGTGCGCCACCACGCCCGGCTAATATGGGGTTTATTTTTAAATATGGGGTTTTAAAATCAACCCCAAGAGGATGGATTCCTACCCAGCGGCACCCCAATACTACTGGCTAACTTGGCCTGTATAGTAATGTATGTCCCTGTGGAACACACACAGTATGCTCTAGGCTTCTGCTCACAGCTCATTTCTGTATCTGCAGAAAATAAAAATGCAGTGGGTAGACTGCATAACAGCCCAGGAAATATTTCTGGTCAAGTTAGTCATGCAGTATCCTTCAAGGGGAATTCTCTAAGAGGTAAAAACTCTCAATTAGTCTCCCAGGAAAAGCAGCAGGAGACAGACCTGAGCAAACAAGTGGTCCTCAATGACTGAGAGACTATGAAGCAGATTCCGGTGGCACTGTCCTCTGTGACTGGAAACTGTGCAAGAGCCTAGGTGGTCAGCATATGCAGAAGCTCTCCTGTGCCTGTAATAGGGTCTCTATTTCCGAAACTCCTATCGCAGCAGCCTATGCGGCAGGGACCGCAGGCTCATCCCATCTCACCGTGTTTCAACCACTTCAGATTTCTGTTTGGAAAACTCACCTCAAACTATTAACCCGTTCAGTATACTTGGCAATTTAAGAAAGTTCCTAGGTACAAAGAAAAGGTGGCAAATGGTGAGTAGTAAGCTAAGGCAGGGGCTATCTATAAATTTTAGGCATGTTTCCTACATAAAAACTGCTTCAGCCTAGACAGACACGAAGGCCAGCCATAGCCATCCACGCACATCACCACCGAACAGACCGGAGGCAGGGTCTCATCGTACTTGAGACGGACACTCCTGGAAGTCTCAGGGCTGCCTCGGCAGCCAGAAGCCCTCCTTCCCCGGCCCGCCAGCCCTGCGGTTACCTGACATTCCCTCCAGCCTTCTGTATCCGCATTCGCTCTTCATACTGGGTTGGATTATGCTCCTTGCTGAGGCTTAAGGCTGCGTGTTTCTGACTCTCCTCATTGTAACGACACAGGATTGCCTAGGAAGAGGGGATACTGTGACAGTCATGAAATGCAGTGAGCAAGGTGTAAAGCTACCAGCTGGGAAAGGCTAACAATGGCACCAGCTGCCTGCTGACAAGCCCAAGTTCAGAGAATTCTGCGCCAAATGAGCATCAAGCAGCAGTCCCAGTACCCCGACTGGGTGAGCGAGCCCAGCCTCAGTCTCCATTCTGATGCAAACTGAATGATCAGAGCCAGTGCTCACCATGGCTGCAACAAGAGAGGCAGGCACCAGCCTCCTTGTCCCAGGGGTGATGTTGAGGGCAGGCGCCTGCACCCTGCTTCCCACCACCAGCAGGCTCACTGTGCAGTGTCACAAAGGACACAGCCTGTGTCAGGCACACCTCCAGCCACCTGCAGACCAGGGCTCACACTGCCTCTGGCTCCACAGCCGAGTGTGTGTATGCACGCACCCGCACACACCAATTCTCCTCCTGCTTGCTTACAAGTCACTTGGTCTGAGCGCCCAGGTCCAACAGTCAGTCCGCTGGAGAACAGAGGGCCTATGGGGTGCCCTGCTGCGGCCCTCCAAAAGAGCAAGCAGCCCAGGGACCACTCACTCAGGGGGACACAGGGCCAGAAGCAGCTGCTAGCTGTGACAGGGGCACCAGGCACAGTGAGTAGAGCAGGGAGGTCTGGAGCAGCCAAGGCAGCTCCACATCACCTCCTTCCACCAACAGAGTAGAAACTGCCCTGGGATCTCCACTGCCCCTGCGGCCCTGGGATAATTAGCAATTTTCTAGCTACAACTTTTCAAGTTATTCTGAAATGGAAATGATCTGGAGAGGTAGAAATAAATACTACTTGTTCAGTACCATCTGGCATCCAAGAAACGAGTACCCAAGCCCCACAGTACTGCTCAGTGTAACACACCCACACATGTGCATGGGGGAAAGAAAGCAGCACTGTTAAGAGTGTAAACTTGCCCGGAACGCAGACTGCCTCCCAGGAGTCAAAGCACACAAAACCCCTGCATCAATTCCACCGAAAAGTCCAACCGGCCATTGTCAAACTTTCATCTGTTAAGAATCTCCTACAAGCTGTGCCACCACCCAGGTGGGTGGCCCAGAGCCACATACCCGACTGTCTCCGAGGTTGGCGATGTACAAGGTATTGTCCACAGCCAGGACGCAGGTGGCAGTGGACCCATCCTTCCAGGCAGGCTTCCTGGAGAGACACCAGAAGTGCAATCACCACCATTAGACTCCTAATGGGCACTTTCTGACACTCACAGCCAAGTCTGAGCACACTCACGCTCCCCAGCTTAAAGGTTCAGCTTCTCGGGAGTGCTGCCATGCTGTGATTTTCAGGTGGAGGTGGGAACCAGCAGGGGGCTGAGGACTGTGAGACCTCGCAGCAGTCGTCCCTCTAGGGACAGGGGGACCCTTCTGGGTCTTCCTCTGCTTCCTGGCTCTGGCACAGGCTATTCCCACACATTGTATAAAGCCCAAACCAAGGGGGGGTCCAACAACCTTGGACTTTAAGCTCAATTAAAACTATCGCTTCTTAAGTGTCCTGCGCCAGGTACTGCATGTCAGCAGTGATGAAAAGCTTACCAGACTCACTTGCTTCTGTTCTGTCTCAGGTAAGGCATCAAAAGGCTTATTGGGGACAGCACTTCACACACAGTGTTTCTGTTAAATCCTGTCCTTTTGCACAGAGTGGTACTTACTGGCTTGAAGCCTGTTTAAGAAACTCTTCATCAGTATGCTTGAAAGTGTCCAGAAGGCATCTCTTCACAGTTTTCTCCACACTGACCACATCTCCTATTACAGAGGACCAAAGAACACAGGCTCTCAAGAACAGAAGATCACCTTCCCACACTGTCATTTAGGTTCTGAACTTTCTGCATATCAGCTGACTCCTACACATGAGCAACAACAATCTACTTCCTCACCTACAAGACAACCCATCTGGACTGGACTCCAGCTTCCCCATAGCCAAGTGATCAGGGCACTCACTGTACCCTAGACAATTCAGGGGAGATCTGAGAAGAGCTACTTGGACCACACAGCACGCTTGCTCCCTCAGCCTCAGGCCAATCTGCCTGCCAGCCTATACTTTTAATTGAAGTCCTCATAACTGGGCTGAGGGGCGCATGCACCCAGAACTCCAGCTGCTCTGAGGGCTGAGATGGGAGGGCTGTGAATTCGAGACCAGCCTGGGCAACTCAATTGCTGGATGCAGCTCAGTTTGACCCTCAGTACTGGAAAAACTGATCAGTGATTCCTGCCCAAAGCCAAACCTCATAGCGAGCAGACCCACACTGCCACTCACGCAAGCCCCAAACGAGTGCTAACCAATTTACTTAGGTCTCACCTTTAGGAAATTTCCTGATCAAGTTCTGATGTAAATTCTGCGCAGCAAACTTTGAGGCGCGAATTCCTCCGTGTCCATCAAAAACAGCAAAATACGAGACTCGAGTACTGGAAAAGTTGAGAATCAATGAGATTCCCACAGCAAAGATCACACCTCATTAAAGCTTATCTCAGATAATGAACTGAGCAAGACAGAAGTTACACTGCTAAGAAACCAGTCTCCCTGTCAAAAGCGGAAAAAGGCTGGACTACTAACTGAAAAATAATGTAACTCTCACTGTAGGTTAAGAGCTCACAGTGGTTTCCAAAACCACCTCAAGACCTGTTACCCCTCACTTCTCACTGAGAATGAAATAAAAATTCAGAACTTTTTTCCTATTTAAATCAAACATAGGGCTGGGGAAGATAGCTCAGTAGAATATGCACTTGCCTGGCAAGTGCAAGGGCCTGAGTTCAATCCCCAGTTCTGCGAAACAAAAAAAAAAAAAAAAAAAAAAAAAATATCTAATAATAAATCAAACATAGCTCTAAACATTTACCAGTTATTGATCCCAAACAGAAGTATCTTTAAAAAAATCAGTGAAGTTTCAGATACATTTTGCTTAGTATCTTTTTTTTTTGTTGCCTTTAAAAAAATATATATATATTTTAGGGAAGGGTCTACAGGGTGTTCAGGGTCTCACTACTAGATTAGACTCGTAGTGACCCACCTATCTGCAGCCTCCCAAGAGCTGGGATTATAGGCCACGCCCAGTCTCAACTGCCATCTCAGCACACCCTAGGGGCTGAGCCAACACAGTAGGTGGCCCAGGTATTGAACCCCTGGCTCCTTTGGCTGCTTGCAGGTGCTTTAGTCCACTGAGCTATCTGGTTGGCCCTTTGATGTCTTTTTGAGATATGGTTTCATTATGTGGCCCAGGCTTGTCTTGAACTCACTTTGTATTCCAGGCTGGCCTCAACACATTGCAATCCCCTGCCTCAGCCTCCTGAGTGCTAGGGTTACAGGAGTGCACCACCACACCTAACCTGTCACCTACAGCCTGGTGTTCTCTGAGATGGCAGGGCTGGCGACATAGCATTCATACTCCGTCAAAGGATGCACCTTTTTGGTCTGTGTGGAGGGCCTGGGCAGCCTGAGGGCCAGTGTGCATGCCTACCCTCCGCCCACCATCAGCTGCTGGGCAGCTGTCACCCGCTGCCAACAGAACCTCAGCTGCCGGGCAGAACTCACTGGCATGCAGCAAGGCAACAACAGACTGGTACCACATAACACGCAGTACACACGTAATCGCAGACTGTGGAAACTACACATATATGTAGCTGTGATTATGCTACATACATTACTGTGTTTAGAAAATGCAGTATGTTACCAACCACTTCCAGCCCTACCTTCTGGGTTTTCCCTCTGCGCCTACGGCATCTCAAACACTGCATTCAGTTGGCAAATCCGCTTGTTGTTTTTTCTCCTCAATACCACTTCTAACTTCTTGTTCTTTGGGGGTCCTTAAAGCACCTTTCCCTCATGTCAGTCAGACTTTAACCAAAGGCTCCTGGCGCTACCCACCAGAACCCAGATCAAGAAGACTGCCACATGTTGCCCCGCCCCGCCCCCCACAGCAGTCCCTGCGCACCAGTGCAGGCTGCTGATGGACCAATGTGCGGCAGGATCTCGGCCTTTACCCACCGGGGGCCAGCGGCAGCCTCCTCCCCAGCCTGTGCAACAAAAACTCCTCAGACACTGACAAATGTTCCTGGGGGCAAAAACCAGCCCCAGCTGAGAACTGACGGCGTAGATGGATTTCAGGTCACTCAGAACAGTTTGACACCCGCTGCCTGCACTGGCGCTGGACACTCACATGAGCGCAGAGGGGGGCTTGCATTCCTCAGTGATGTCATTCAGGATGACGTGGGCATCCTGCATCTCCTCCCGCTCACCCTTCCGCTCGGCCACATAGCCTTTCAGACCAAGGATCGTGGCGGTGCCTGGGGAAAGAGAACAAAGAGCCAATACAAACCTGTGCCCAGCCTCGGAAGTCCTAGTCTCAGAGCAAACGAGAGCACAGAGGCTGCTTTCCCTGGCGACCTCCTCATGGCACAGCGCACACAAACAAGGGGAACCCCTCAAGACATGCCCCAGCTGTCGTCTGTGGCTGTCATCAGAGTTGTGGGGCAGACTGACCTAGGCAGACACAAGGACAGCCAGCGAGCACAAAAGGGTCAGGGCGCTGCTGCCTGGATCAGTCACCAGGAGGACCCACGAACATCCAATCAGGTGATAATCAGGCAGCCCATCCTGTCCGTGGGACCACAAGATGCCAATGCGACAGTTACACCTGTACCACTAGTGGTTTCAGGTGGTGGGATGTGTTAAAGGCCAGGCCCACTGCAGCTTGTTTTCGGACATTTGAAGCCATGTAAGTAATGAGAACTTGTAAGTAAAGAGAACTACCCTGTGGGAAGCTAAGCTAAAGCCCGCACCTTCACAGCAGAAGCGACTCTTTTCACCTCCACCCCTCCCCATGCACGCTACAGCCGTCACTGAAGTAATCAATCCAAGGACAAAGCAGTCAGTATGGGAAACGAAAATCTGCAGCTTTTTCTCTTTGGTTGGCGCTGACCAGCAACTATAAACAAAGACTGGGCGTCAGAGACAGGCTCAGCAGCCCATCAATTCCCACTCCTACAGAAAGCTAAGACAATGCTCTGTGCTTCCTAACCTGGGTTAGGGCCAGAATGCATGAGGAAAGTTAGAGCGGAAAGCCCAAAGGCAGCCTTGGAAAATGTCCATGAAAAGGAAACGCTACCATTTCTTAGATTCAAACTTAAAAATATAATTAGAAAGCTGAAACTGTTTTTGCTCTGGGTTGTTTTAAAATATGAAATCTAATACATGTGTTTCCAAACTGTCTGAAAACCTTTACAAACTTTCTTTTCCACAAGCTCTTCACTGCCATTCTTCTCCTCCTCAGAGGTCTTCCGCTTTGCTCCTTTCCCTTCATTCTCTACTGTCTGGGAAATCGATGCAGCAAGAGAACCTGGGAAGGAGGGAAAAGCCAGAGACAAAGACAGCTGTCGACCGTCAGAAATGGTTCCCATCAGACTGAGCTCTGGCCCCGCCCTGCCACAGGATGGCACTGCCAACAAGGCCCAGCATACACAGCACGAGGGCAGGCCTAGGATAACATGTGCAGTGCCAGGCCCCACGGTGGGAGAACACAGCCACAGGCAGGTCATGAGTCAGTGACCCTGGAAGTACTTGTCCTATAGGCTTCGCAATAAAAATTAATGAATTTAAAATGTAAAAATATACATACATATGTTTAGCCTGTACCAAAGACACATGTTTTATGCCCAAAGACACTAATAGGGGCCATTTCCAAATGCTATAAATAAATGGGCATATCTTCTATAAGCTTAAAAAGGCAGCAAGTGTTCAAAGAGACTCAAAATGAGGTAAGAGGCAGGTTTTATCCAAAAGGCAAGCCAGGGCTGCTGTGGCTGCCCTCTCTCTGTACTCAAAGCCACACCTCAAGGCACCTGCAGTGCTTATGTGCTTGGAATCCAAAGAGTCTAGGCTCAAAGGTGGGTCCTGAGGGCAAGGCAAGTCCCTCAGCCTTTGAGCCAATTCTCATCTGTAATGTGGGGAGACACTGTCATCTCAAATCACATGTGGGGAGGCACTGTCATCTCAAAGCACAGCTTGAAAACCAACAGGCACAGGCACCCCAGCAGCCTATGACAGCAGCTGCTCTCCTAGCAAAAGAACCTACATGCTCTCTGCACCTAAGTATAAAAGTACTGCATACTCAATTATTTCCAGACATTTCAATGGTAAGGAAAAAGAACAGTTTACTGGGATTTATCTATGACCTCGTATATGATCAATTTTCACAAATGATTTCTGCCTAAGAAAAATATCTGCTCTCCTCAGGCAATCCAAAATATGAGCTGCAAGGGTGTGTAAATACAGAGATGCAAAATCCAAAGCATGCTGGCAGCAATATGTAAATCTTCTAAAGCTGTTTACTAAATCTTGCTAGTTTGCCACCTTTTTCCCTATAGATAACTAAGAGATAATGAAGTTGAATCTTCACTTCTCTAGTGAATTCCATGAGGAGAGTTGTTTGCACTGCTCAACCTTCCATGTAACTGAGCACTATCTATACTGGAAAGTTTCAGGCTTTATGACCATGCTGTAATTTTGGGCATGAGTCTACAGTGCTGAAGACTTGAAAATTCTTATGTAAGTAATCATGACACTTTTTCTGAGCGATAGGCAGCATATAACATAATCTTTTTAGGCTGATCTTATTGATGTCATGGTAATAAATTAATAACAAAAATCCCTAGTTGGAATAGCAGCATACGTCCTGAAGACAAAAGACAAATTTTCTTTGTTTTTTTCACTTTTTGAGACAGGTTCTACACATGCAGTTCAGACTGGCCTTGAGTTCACTTTGTAGGCTAGGCAGGTCTCGAACTCACAATAATCCTCAGCCTCCCAAGGGCCAGGATTACAGACATGAGTCACTATGAGTGGCTAGTAAAGTGATTGGGGGGAGGGGTCTACCAGGAATCAAACCCAGAACCTAGCGCTTGTCAGGCAGGTGCTCACACCACTGAGCTATATCCCAGCCCCAAAGGTAACTTTTATACCAGAAGATAACTGCACATGACATAGGAATGCATGTGTCCCACTGTCCTCCACCCTCACCACAAGAGAAACTCCAGTGCAACACAACCATAAATTTGTGGTTCTGTGTTCCACTATTCCCTTCTACACAACAGAGACACAAAGGGGCTGGGGAGATAGGTCTGTAGGCACAGCAGTATAGCAGTTGTGTAGTATGCTCGAGGTCTAAGGTTCAATCCTCAATACTACAAAATAAGCTAAGTAAAAGATTAATACCAAGGCCCAGAGTAAACTACTGAACTCTTCCTTCTTAAAATTCTGTTCTAATATATTGAGCCATGGAATTAACGGCTGGGCGTGGTGGTCCACACAGGTAATTCTACCTCCAAGAGAGGGTCAGACATGAGGAGAGTACGTTTAAATTTCTAGGCAACTTTGTAAGACCCTGTCCCAAAATTTTAAAAAGTAAATTAATAAGTAAGAGGGTTGGTGATATAACTGAGCAGTAGGGGGGACAAGTTCAACCTACAATATCACACACACACACAAAAGATTATCATCAAAAAGTGATACTAGTAAAGTACATAAATTTTGGCCTCCACATGGTGGTGTCCATTCAGGCTTTTTTTTTTAAAAAAGATTTATTTATTTATTTATTTATTGTTTCACAACCTTTGCTTGTTTATTCACTCATTTTTATGGCCGGCTCAGCCCGCCCTGAGGGCAGGGCTGGCGCAGCATGTGGTGCCCGGGATCGAACTGCGGTCCATGAAGCCACCCAAGCTTTCCCAAGCAGGCGCTTTAGACCACTGAGCCATTCTGCCAGGCCCTCCATTCAGTTTTTAAAATGTTACGCTGTTAGGGGCCAGGGAGATAGCTCTGTGGCACAAGTGCCTGACTGGTGAGCGCAAGGTCATGAGTTTGAACACTGGTCCCACAAAAAAAAAAAAAAAAAAAAAGTTATGCGGTCATCCAAAATCCTGCTAAAAGCTATCCATAAATCCTGCCGACAAGGAAAGCATGCTATTTCCACTGGCACCCTGGAGCCTGTTTCTCTCTTACCTGACTCGCCACTGCCTGCAGGAGGGAGATCGTCGAAGAGCAAGGGTCCGCCAGGTCCTGAAACACAGCAAAACACTGAGTGAACCCACAAGGAAGCATAAAGTTCATGTTTCAGAATCCATCCCACCAGGACACCTATGCAGGTTATAGAAATAAACTTGGAATTCTTGTGTCAATCCAGTGGCAACTCATACTGCAGTGAGTAATATCTTGAACCTACCTACTTTAAAGTCCTACCACTTCAAAGGAAATCAAAACTCTGCCTTGAGAAGTTGAATTTTATTGCAGCTAGTAAAATCAATTTTCAAATGAACCAGAGAAAACTGCTCAATAGTTTTAGGCAGTGCTTCTCAAGGCTAGTGACTGACAGATTTTTCTGCCTTACCTGATGCCATGGATTCAAAACTTAAGACAGTCCAACACCTAAAACATCTGTGTGTTGAAAATGGGGGAAAGGGAAAAAGATTGAGACAACTACGATCCCAGGACGAGCAGAGACGTTGACACACACCTGGGAGAGCCTGAAGACTGTACCTGAGTCAGTACTGCTGGCCGGGGGGAGGCCATCGAAGAGCAGTGGTCCCTGCTGAGCTTCTTTCCCTAAAACACAGAACATCCTTTTAGAGGGCATATGGTCATCCTCTGGGATAGAATTAAAAGGGGAATACAGACTATTCACTTAAGAGTCAAGCTTGCTATTATATTCAAATTTCATCCTGCTGGACAAAACTTATCAGGCATATTTATTTATTTATTTATTTATTTTTCTTGTTTCAGAACCTTTATTTGTTTATTCACTCATTTTTATGGCCAGTTCAGCCCGCTCCGAGGGCAGGGCTGGCGCAGCATGTGGTGCCGGGGATCGAACTGTGGTCCCTGAAGCCGCCCAAACTTTCCCAAGCAGGCGCTTTAGACCACCGAGCCATCCCTCTGGGCCCTTATCAGGCATTTTAAGACCATCAGGTATTTTTAGGAAAACAAGAATCTTTCCTGAGCATAGGAGCTTCAGAGTCAGGACAGACAGGCTCAGGAAGAGGTCAGACAAATTTTTTGGCTAAAAATCAGAAGACTGAATCCAGGAATATAGCTCAGTGGCACAGTGCCTTCCTGGCAAGTGCAAGGTCCTAAGTTTGAGTCCCAGAACCAAATAAATAAAATACAGTTTAAAAACCTGAAGATTTATGTGCTGCAAAAGTAAATGTCTTAAATTTTTATGTCCCATTATTTCTTCCACATAAAACATGCACTACTGCTCAATTCTCTAGTTTTTCTTCAGAATTCTACTTAAGCAAATAAACATATGAGCTGGCACAGAGGAATGCAGAGAAATGAATGACTGAAATGGAAGTATGCTAGATCCTCTACCCAGGGTCTAACCATCCAATTTGTCACCTGGCGTCAATTGCAGCCCAAAAATATTAAATGAATGAGTACAGAAATAATCACTTCCTATTGCCAACTGCCTGGCACCCAAGTAGTTTGCTGAAATCCTGTGCCATTCTAGGCTGTGACTCATCCCTTCCGCCAACGTATCCTGGCCCTATATGCTACCTGCCACTTAGTCACATCGAGGCACAGTCACTCAGTAGACTACTCGACTGTCAGCCCAACTGTCCCAGGATCTTATTGCATGGTTTACACCACCTTTATTTTACTTAATAATGTCCAGAGAGCACAAAATTTCATTACAGTATACTGCTATAATTGTTCTATTTTATTCCTGTCCTCAATCTCTTCTGTGTCTAATTTATAAATTTATTTATTTATTTATTTATTTATTTATTTATTTATTTATTTTGTCTTTTTGAGACAGGGTCTCGCTGTGCAGTTGAGGCTGGCCTTGAGCTCACTTTTGTAGCCCAGGCTGGTCTCGAACTCGCACCAATCCTCTTGCCTCAGCCTCCCAAGTGCTGGAATTACAGGCGTGCGCCACCACGCCCGGCCAAATTTATAAATTTAAATGTACCATATATATGCACCTATGAGGGGAAAAACAGCCTGAAGAAAGCTAACAAGCATCAGGTTCAAACATCTATCTGGTTCTTGGAACACATCCCCTGGGCAAAGCAAAGGCGCCATTTAGTCCATTTAGCTCCTACAAAGCTCAATCCACTGATCAGCACACAGTCTGTGTCCCGCTTCTTGTGTCTCAAAGATTAAGTCGAAAATACACACATTTAAAAACCCTTTCAGGGGCCTGGCAGGATGGCTCAGTGGTCTAAAGCACCTGCAGGTGGTTGCAGGGACCGCAGTTCGATCCCCAGCACCACATGCTGCGCCAGCCCTGCCCTTGGGGCAGGCTGAGCCGGCCATAAAAATAAACAAACAAAAATTCTGAAACAAGAAAAAAAAAAATAATAAAAAAATAAAAATAAAAATAAATAAAAACCATTTCATTGGGACCGGGGAGATAGCTCCGTGGCACAAGTGCCTGCCTGGCAAGTGCAAGGTTGTGAGTTCAAACCCCAGTCTTGCAAAAAATAAAAAAAAATACAATTCATGGAGCCAGGGAGAGAGCTCAGCAGCATAAGTATCTGCCTGGCAAGCACAAAGTCATGAGTTCGATTCCTAGTACCAAAAAAACCCCAATTCACTTTAACAAATTTATAACCTTTAACATGTTCCCAGCGGGTCTGTAATTTGTTCCTGTTTGTTGGTGGAAGCCTTGAACCACTGTTGGTACCTGCATGATGGTCCCATGCATGACTATACTACTTGTATCATCAGTGGTGAAAACTGCACAATGAAACCTTCATACGTGTACCCCTGGTGGTTCAAGCTGGCACTTAGAATATGTTCACCCATACTGTCTTTTTACCTCTGTACAGAAATGAGCTGGATAGCAATTCCCTCCCCCTTAAGAACAAATATTTAAAATTAAAAATTATGAACTCCAAGGAAGGAAATTTCTTGAGAGATAATTTAGGTAAGAAGTAAACTATATCCTGCATATACTAGAAGTCCCTGAGCTGGGCAGATAGCTTGAAATTTTCTCTGCTTCCCTTTTTCTGACAGGCAGGGCACCAGCGAGGTAGGATTCCCCGGGCCGGTTCAGGAACATTTGGAACGCCTGCTTCCCCAAGTGCCCAGTCGCTGCGACGCAGATCGTGCACCTCTGAACCTGAACCTTTGTGACTGCCTGGCAGGCACAAAGACCTGAGTTTAATCCCTGGTACCCGAAAGCACACTGTGCAGGCCTGAAACCAGCATGGTGGTGTGTGCCCTTGACTCCACCATTGGGGAGGCTGAGATGGGAGGATCACTTCAAGCCTGAGCTGTGTAGTGAGATCCTGTACCAAATAAAGTTTTAAAAAAATGTTACGTAGGGGCCCGGCAGGATGGCTCAGTGGTCTAAAGCGCCTGCTTCGGAAAGCTTAGGTGGCTGCAGGGACTGCGGTTTGATCCCTGGCACCACACACTGCACCAGCCATAAAAAGAAATAAACAAAAGTTTGTCAAGGAGAGGCTTGTTCCACTGAGCTAAACAAAAGTTCTGAAACAAGAAAAAATAAATAAATAAAATTTAAAAATTCTAAAAAAAAAAAAAATGGTATGTATGTATGTATGTATGTATGTATGTATGTATGTATGTAAGTAATGGCCAGCTTGGCCTGCCCTGGAGGTGGGGCTGGTGTAGCATGTGGTGCCAGGGATCAAACCGCAGTCCCTGCAGTTGCCTAGGCGGGTGCTTTAGACCATTGAGCTATCTCACCAGCCACTGTACCAAATAAATTAAAAAAAATTTTTTTTAAAAAACTTAGAAAGATGAAGTCCTTGAGTTAAAAAAAAAAAAAAAAAAGCAACTCATTTTATATCCTTATTCCAAGTGTAAAAAGTATACCTTAATACCTAGAATCACCATAAACAATTAAAAATATTTTCTCTTTTTTCACAAGTGACATAAAGACCTTTGGAAGGAAATTAAATCCTTTCCTGGTGTCTTGGAGTGAATGGTTGCAAGGCTCCCCATAGGTAACGCAGCCTAAGGATGTGCGGATTCCTCATGGGATATGGAACCTTAACTGCACGCAACCTAAGAATATCTTCCTGTATGCTTTAAATCATCTCTATAATATCGGTGATTAATACCTGTATCAATACCTGTACTACCTAATGATGATGTAAACGCTAAAAACTTGTTAGATGTACTATTCAGAAAAGAATAATCCAAGAAAAGTCTGTGCCTGCTCAGCCCAGATGCAATTTTTAAAATTCTTGCAATCCACACTTGGTTGAATCCATACAGATATAAGGGGCTGACTATACTTTAAGAAACAGAACATTAAAAGGTAGTTGGGATACCCGTGTACTCAATGCGCTAATCCCCTGCAAAAATCTCCACTACTCTAGCAGGTTACTTCTAAGGTGAGAGCCCCAGTGCCCATTCTAACAGACTACAAGTCCACCTGACATGATCCAGCACGATCCGTATCTAGCCAGGCAGCAGCCATGCGACTTAGACAAGAAAGGCCTGCATGTTACAGGGAAGACACTGACTTGGAGAGCGAATGCCCTCTCCCTCTGTCACGCCTTCATGAATTAACAGCCCACCTAAATCTGGTCTTGCACTGTCACTGTCCAGTGAAAATAATCTTTCCCTGTGGGCCATTTCCAGCTCTGTGCTAGCCTGACCCTCTCCTTTCACTACAGCATTAAGGCAGTTCCCCAAGCCAGCACTGTCCCCAGAGAATGCCCCTGACCTTTTTCTTTGACTCTAGACTGAAACCGCCTAAGCTTTCCTAAGGGACTGAAACTGAACGGAGGTTACTTTATAATTTGCTGGCTACACTGAGAAAGGCTTGGAAAATTGTACAGGTATTATCTGTGAGGCATTGTACTAGGTGGGCAGACTTACCGATGAGGAAACTGAGGTCAAATAGTGAGGCAGGAGGAGTGACTGGTTTCTCAGCCCACGCTCCTGCTGAGATGCGCCCACATATCAGAGCACTATAAAGGTGATCTAAGAACTCACAAGGGTCTCATCACCTCCCCCTCACAATAATCCTACAGTGACACTTCCGAGGCTCTTGTGAGATCCCTGGAGCATATTTTGTGTGATCAATGAAACGCAGGTTTGCCCTTGGATGTTGTGGGAAGGGAGTGTTGGTACTCGGGATGGAACCTAGGACCCACACACTGAGCTGCATCCTTAGCCCACTTCTTGAGGCAGGGTCTTGCCAAATTGCCCAGGCTGGGTTTAAACCTGCCTTCTTTTTGCCTCAACTTCCCAGAATACTATTAGGACTACACATACAAACTATCATACCTGGTTGCATTGGATTCTTAAAAAAATAAAAAACCCTTTAGGTTGCTGATCCTACTCATATAATGGAACTTGTGTTTAGCCAAAACTTTACATTCTTTTTTTTTTTTAACTTTTGTTTGTTTATTTTATTTTTATGGCTGGCTCAGCCTGCCCTGAGGGCAGGGCTGGCGCGGCATGTGGTGCCAGTGATCGAACCTCAGTCCCTACAGCCACCTAAGCTTTCCTAAGCAGGCGCTTTACACCACTGAGCTATCCTGCCAGGCCCCTACATTCTATTTTAAATGAACAGAAATTGAAAGTATTTTAGGTTGCTATCATTGGATAAGTGTGACCTTGACCAAAACTTTGGAAGTGCCCACCACCTAGTTCTAAACAGAATTCTAATAAAGCATGAAAACAGGACTGAAAACATTTTTTCCATCATTATTATTATTTATATATTTAGTATATGGTCTACAAGGGCAACTGGGTCTCACTATGCAGATTAGGCTTGCAGTGACTGTCCTGTTTTCAGCATCCCAACAGCCACTGCACCATCTCAACTGCCATGCCAGCACACCCCACGGGCAGGGCCAGCGTGGCTGCTGCCCTCTTCCTAAACAGGTGCTTTAGTCCACTGAGCTATCTGGCCGGCCACATTTTTGCATTATAATTTTGCCTCTTTTTATTCTTATCTACATTCTAAAGCTAAGTCTATCTGAAGTGAAAAAGTATTCATGGGTCAATCATATTCAGGCTAGGTAACAGTTCCTATGTACAAAATGTAACATCTTAAAAGCTACTGCCTAAATTGTTTTTAATCCTTGAATTTTCTTTGAACTAAAAAAAGGCAAGGCAGGTGGTAGGAACTGGCTCTACCATCATCCTCCCCAGCACACTGCTGCACACTTTCCACACTCCTTTACACTCACACATCTGTATGTGTGTGTTTTATGTTCTGGAAGGTAGAAGTGAACCCTACCCCGTACTCCTCATATCTTACATAGCTCTCCAGGCCAATACACCTGACTGACTCACCTGCTGACAGCTGTGTACTATTCACTCATTCACCCAAGTCCCTTACGCGCATTTTCGGACTTTTTCCAACCAAATAAATAAGTTTACATGTACACACACACACACACACACATTTGGTGTTTTTGAGAAAGGCTTTTGCTATGCAGTTCAGGCTGGCCTTGGTTTAAGGTTTGTTTTTTAAATCTTATTTATTTGCTACAAGGTCTCCATATATAGCGCAGACTCGTAGTGATCCTCCTGTCTCAGCCTCCCCAGTGCAGGGACCACAGGTGTGTGCCACCACACCCAGTTTTGGTGGCTAGCTTGGCCCACAGCTGGCATGTGATATTGGGGATTAAACCCAGGTCCTTGCATTTGCCAGGTAGGCACTGGACCACCAAGCTATCTCCTTGTCCCATTTTTTTTTTTTTTGGGGGGGGGCGGCTGGGGGAATAGCAGGAATCCAACTCAGAACCCTTGCACCTGCACCCCTGAGCCATCTCCCTTAAACTCAGTTAGCAGTGATTCTCCAGCCTCAGCCTCCTGAGTGCTGGATTACAGGAGCGCATCACCACAACAGGCCTACACATACATCCTTAATCTGTCAGTCTTCTGGTCAAAGGATATATGCAATTCAAATTTGACAGAAACCAGAACTATCTTCCCCAAAAGCTGAGATAATTTCCACTCTCAACACACTTTGTGAAAAGTCCTCTTTTCTATATAGTACTTTCACCAACTCTGCTAATCCATGGGTCAAAAAACACAGCATGTGTTTTGACATTCTTTTCTCAGTGACTAGAGAAGTCGAGTTCTTTCTTCTATAAATGGCCAGAATATAGCCCTTGATCATCTTTCTTATGGATTAACCCATCTTTTTCTTATTAATTTTGTGAATCTTTCATTTATTAGGTATATTAATCCATAATAATGAATATTGTAATTATGCTTTTAGTTTGCCATGCTGGTATCTTCTGTTCTACTGAAATTTTAAATTTTTATATAGTCCAATTCATTTGAGTTTTGACTTGAAGTTTTACGAATTTGCGTGCCATCCTTGTGCAGGGGCCATGCTAATCTTCTCTGTATCATTCCAATTTTAGTATATGTGCTGCTGAAGCGAGCACATGACTTGAAGTTTTATAATTTATTTCTTCTTATACCTTAACCTTTATGCTTGTATTGTACCTCCAACTTTTTAAAACAAAATTTTCAGAAGTCTCAAAAACTATTCAGTCCTTGGGGCCCGGTAGGATGGCTCAGTGGTCTAAAGCGCCTGCAGGCGGCTGCAGGGACCGTGGTTTGATCCCTGGCCCCACAAGCTGTGCCAGCCCTGCCCTCAGGGCAGGCTGAGCCGGCCATAAAAATAAATAAGCAAACAAATAAAGTACTATAAAAAGCAGTGTGTTGAGCATTAAAAAAACAAAACAAAACTATTCAGCCCTTGCAATCTGCCAATAAATCTGTGTGTCTGCTGGGGACCCACCTCTTAGCCACCACCATGCACTTTCCCACTATGTGACAACCACGGCCTTACCACCAGTTTTACATGTATGGGGGGACAAAATAAAACTGGGAATAAATTCCTCTTTTGTGTGTGTGGTATCAAGATCAAACTCACAACCTGTGCTTGCCAGGCAGGTGCTTAAGCCGTTGAGCTATCTCCATGGCACTTAAATTACTATATATTTTGGAAACAACTTCTAAGCCAGCTTTTTTTCTTTTGTTGTGATAATTTGTATTGAACCCTGTCTAGCTCTTCTAAATGTTTTATTTCAAGGCAGGCTCTGGCTAAATCCCTAACTTGCCCATTCTGGGCTTGGAATTTCAATCCTCTGGGACCATGAGATGACAAGAGGTGGCACTCTTTTTCAAGGAGGGAAACAGGTCAGTGAGGAGATGGGCTCGAAACCAGACTGGTCACACTTCCCAAACAAGTCTTCCCGGAGCTTGCGCTGTGCCTGCATCGCCTTACACATCTGTGGCACCTGTGGATCACACTGTGGGCGAGGACCAGCACGTAGCTTAGCTTCATGCTTCTGTTCACTTCTGCAATCAACATGATTTACTGCCACAAAGTAAGGTTCATAAAGAACAGCATTTTCAAAAAAATGTAAAATCTGATTCTGTTCTCATTCAAAGAATAGTCTAAACCTGACAAATCTCATCTTGGTGGTTTTAACTATTAAGGCAACTCAACTTCCTGACACGAAGAAATTCTGAAAACATACTCCTTGCTTTAAAGCTACTTTTAAGAATACATTCAGGCCGAGCGTGGTGGTGCACACCTTACAATCCTCATACTCAGGAGGCTGAGGCAGGAGGATTGCTTGAGTTCAAGGCCAGCCTGAACTACATCATGAGACCCTGTCTCGAAAGATCAAAGCACTCAGCCACGCTGGCCCTATAGGGTCGCACGTGTTCTGGCCAGCTGCTGCGTAAGTGTACGCTTCAGAAGGGGCTTAAACACAGTGCAGCCCCTGGGCCATCTGTCGGCAAGAACTGGAAGCTGAGCCTGGAAAAGGATCGGGGCCCAGCGGGATGGCTCAGTGGCCTAAAGTGCCTGCTTGGGAAAGCTTGGGCTGCTTCAGGGACCACGGTTCGATCCCCAGCACCACATGCTGCGCGAGCCCTGCCCTCGGGGTGGGCTGAGCCAGCCATAAAATGAGTGAATAAACAAAGGTTCTGAAACAAGGATCGGGATGTGCCCTCCTCTGTATGTGGTGACAGGCTGCAAAGTGCCAACCTGTAAGGCTTCAAGTTGTTCAGGTATTGAGTGATGTAAAGGAGGCTTCCCCTGAGAGCAGACCCAAACTAATTTTGGGTAAGAATAAAGACTAAAATAACAGAGTATAGGGACCCTTGTGAACCCAGATTCTGTCCAAAATACACTGAGAAGCTGTACTCCATCAGCAGAGAAGCGGCTTTGGCACAAAGCCAGTTTTCATCACCACTATAACTTACAGGCCTCTAGAAATGAACGACTGAGTCAAGTCTGCAAACTCAACACACCGTTATTTAAACGTTCCGGTCCAGCAGATTGCTTAATGGAGAAAAGGACAGTAACAGTGCCCTCAGGAGACAAGGACAAAAGGATAAAACTCCAAAATGGCCCGTCCGACAGTGCCCATACGAAAAGCCAGAATCCAGGCCCCGAGGAGGGCAGAGCCTCTCTCCTGCGGCCGAAGCCCCTGCAGTGCACAGCGCGCACTTCTCCCCGGTGGGTTCCCTTCCCCGGATCTCTGCGAACAACAGGTCCCCCACGTCCTGAAGCTCAGACGCACCTCGGCCCTTTCCCTAACCTATCGCTGGCCTCGCAGCTTCACTCGGTAGGGCGCTCGGCAATTCCCAGTCGTGAGCGGCGGTCAGTTTTGATTATAACCACCTGCGCTGGAACGCAGCTCAAGGCTAAGGCTGGGTCTTCTTCGCCCTCCGATTTCTTCCTGCACAGCTGCCCGAGCCACCGCCCCCAGATGCAGGAGTCCGGCGCGCCCCAATCTCGCGGGGTGGAAGAGCAGACTCGGAAGCCAGCCCCGAAGGACTCCGAGGCGTGGAGCGCGCGGGTTGGGAACGCGAAGTTGGTTCCACCGAATCACAAGGCCCCCGACGATGCCGCAGGCACACCGAGTGCGGCGCCGCGGGCCTAAGACGCAGGCTCCCCAAGGCCACCTCCCGGGACCGTGGGCCGCGACCACGGGAACCTCTGGGACCTGGAGTCGCAGGCCAAGCCACGGCGACCGCGGGTCCGAGGAGAGCGACGCGGCGCGCGTTCTTCCTGCGCGGCGAAGATGGCGGAGGCCAAGGGGCTACGCGACACTGGGCGGGCGACACAGCGGCCTCCGCCGCGCCCTCAGGCCGCCCTGCCTCCCTTTTCCCCGCGCCGCTTACCGGCAGCCGCATGCGGTGAGCGCTCGGGCTCGGGCAGGTCCCCGAAAAGGTCCATGGCGCAAGCGGCGCGGCGACGGACGCGCGGCCCGAGCGGAGGCCGGGCTCCACACCCGGGCGGCAGCAGAGGCGAGGCGAGAGGGACGAGGCCGTCACTCACCGGGCCGGCCCGGGACGCCGCCAATCGGCGCGCAGCTGGCCGGCCGGCCCAGAATGCCGTGCGCGGGAGGGGCGGGCCCGGCGAGACGCATGCGCAGAGTCTTCGACGGGCTTCTCCCGCGCTGGTGGCCAGGGAGCTGCTGAGGTCCCTGGAGGGACTTCAGGCTTAGGCGAGACTCAGGCTTGGGGCCTTTTGGCGTGGGCGTTCGACTGCTTCAGGTTTTGTTGCGGTTTTGGCCGCTTCAGCCAGTCTGGAGCGCAAGTATGTGAGCGCAAGGGCAACTCTAGCGACTCCTGACGTACAGGGCAGCTTTAGGGAGCAGCCGGGCTGTAGGGATCCTTGTACCACCCTGCATGCTTCGACCTCGGACCCATTTGGGAGACTGAGAAGCCGAACTTGGACGGAGCAGTCCTGTGGGTCAGATCGAAACACCAAACACCGTGAAGTATAGGTGGGAGAGGAGGCCTGCTGGGTCTGCCTGCTTTCATCAGGCTTCGAGTGAAGGCCCCTGCCCAGGTACGGAGTAGGAAGAGCAGTCACCACCCGCACACCCCGAGGCCTGCCTGTCCTGTGGACACAGACTATGTCTTGCAACGTCGACATCAGGCTGTGATGTGGATTAAAAGAAAAAGCAGGAACCCCTATACATCCTGCACGCAAAAATATAATTGTCCAAGCTACAAAAATGAGAGACATCTGTTATCTCGGCTGGTAAAAATGACCACTGTTTCTTTACCAATTAGGAGTTTAATATTAGTGTGGTGCCCATTCTGTCGGGATAAGATGTCAGTCTGCAGGGCCAGTGAGATAGCTCAAGAGACTAAGTGCCTGTTTAGGCAACTGCAGGAACCAGGGTTTGAACCCCGGCACCACAGGCTGCGCCGGCCTGGCCCTCCCGGCAAGACTGGGTGTGGTGGCCTGGTGGCGCATTCCTGTAATCCCAGCGCTGGGGAGGCTGAAAACAGGAAGGTCTCTGTGAGTCTGAGGTGCATGAGAAATCCAGTCGTGGAATTAACTCCTCTACCTGACTCCCAGAAGCCCGAGTAAAGTCCCATTTCCTTAAAGGCTTCCCCAAATAAATGAACACAAACTTAAATTTCAGAAGGCATTTCCAACATACCCTTGCCTGGCCTCCCATGTCCTCCAGTGCGCCTCCTGTCTCCCTCGATTCGATTGCAATGCATAACAAACTGACTCTTGGGCTCCAGTATGTTTCTGGTGCTTCCTGGCTGCTATCTTCTCCCCTGAGTCCGGGAAACTGCCCCCAGCCTCAGCAGAAACACTCAGAAGTCACATTATTGGGTCTCCATTAATTACTCTACCTCTGTGCCCCTCAGTTCCCCTCAACCTAGCTTCAGCCTATCATTTCTCCAAAGCAAATTGCTGAGCTCACCACAAGTAGTGACATCCTTCCTACTCAGGCTGCATGGAATTGGCCTGTTCGGTTACGCTTTTGTGTGAATTCCAGCTGTCTTGTCACTTAACCTCTTTCACTTTCAGCCTGTGGGACACATCACTTTGCTAGTTTTATTCCTATCCTCTGGCTACGCCCTCTGTCTCTTTTTGTAGGGTGAATTGCCTGGCTACTAATTGATGGAATTCTGTAAGACTTGATCTTTTTATTTTATTTTATTTTTTCTTGTTTCACAATCTTTGTTTATTCACTCATTTTTATGGCCGGCTCAGCCCGCCCCAAGGGCAGGGCTGGCGCAGCATGTGGTGCCGGGGATCGAACCGCGGTCCCTGAAGCCGCCCAATCTTTCCCAAGCAGGCGCTTTAGACCACTGAGCCATTCCACCGGGCCCTGTAAGACTTGATCTTGCATTCTCCTTCCATGTTTCCTTCCTCCAGTAATCTTATCCATATCTGGATTGAATTATCACTCATTTGTAAACATGATTTTTAAAATTTATGTTTCCTGACACCTCCAGATCTGTATGTTCAAGTAGGTATGCATGCGGTAGCTCCCAGGTCACTCTAAAACACGTCATCATGTTCCCAGCTGAATTGATTCTTTCCATTCCCCTCATTTCAACCTGTTCTTCTTCCAGGACTGAGATTTACCTCTATTCCTACTGCAGACCCCTCCATGGAAGACATACTGTAAGGTGGACCTAAGGTCGCCGTCTCCTGTTCAACTCGAATGTTCCCTTTCTTTTGGATCTGAGTGGGATCTTGTGACTTTCTCTGGTTAATAGAATCCCAGAAAAAATAGCACATGTCTGTGATTCCTTTACCTAGGTTTGTGATAGAGTCACCCCTTTTAGGAGACTTTCTCCCTCTTGCTGGAACATCCATGAAAAAAGGAATCAAATAGGCTAGAATTGACACTCACTTTAAGCTCGTTCTCTCTCTCTCTCTCTCTCTCTCTCTCTCTCTCTCTCTCTCTCTCTCTCGGGTCACCTCGGGTCACACTACTTTGACAGAGGAAGCCTTGGCCTTGTTAAATAGCCCATGTTGGCCTTCAACTCAGATTCACAATTCTGCCCTTCTACCTCAGCCTCTCCGTCCTTAGGATTACAGGTGTGCACCACTATGCCTGGCTGAAACTTTTTCAACCTAAGATCCTACAGGGAATAGAATTCTACCAACAACTATATGAGATTGAAAGTGACTCCTTTGTATCTAAGTGTAGGTGAGACTCTTGATTCAGCCAGCCCCTTGGCTGCAGCCTTGTGGAGGACTCAGCTGTGCCTCAAAGTCCCGCGCTTGGGAAATGGGGGATGAAGACAGTAAGTCTGTGGCGATTTGTTACACTACAGTGGATAATGAATGCACCTGCCTGGACGACATCCTATCTGTGTTCACCCCCAAGAGTGCAGATGCACAGCCCCCCCTGCCCCCACCCCTAGCTCCTATACTTCAGTTTCTTAGTGGTTCTAGTAATAGTTCTGGTTCCAGTTCCTGTTACCTTTGCTCCCATTATTTTTCTCAAAAACGCTGATTGCTGCAGTGCATATTGTAAGAGCCAATCCCCAGCTGACAAGTCATGCTGCTTCTACTTTCTGCTTGCTTATTGCATATAAGCCCTAGGCCACCAGAGATCAGGGCCTGACCTTTTTATAAGGGTTGATTCCTCATCGGTGCCTGTTCCATGTTAAGTGAGTCTTCCTCCAAATGCTGGTGTTGTTTCGGTGTTTCTATTTGCTGTAGCATTTTGACTCCGTCTCTTCAAATCAACTCTTGTGTCACCAAGCCACAGCCCCTGTCAGATTTGTCCTCACCCTTTTGTCAATCCCTTGTACTTCTCTGTCCCGGAACACTTTCTCATGTGACCCCTCAGCTTGGAATGTTCTCCCTTCTTGTGTAAATTCCATTCATTCCTTAGATTTCACCTGCAACATCAATTCCTTGGAAAAAGCTTGTGTCCTGACTAGTGAAGCCCCATTTACACATTCTGGCATCACCTCTCTAACATTTTGTCACAGTTGTTGTATTATACCTACTTACGCAATTGTGTTAATAACTGTCTCTCATCAGAATATAAGCTGTGGGAGGTCAGGAGCTAAGTATGCCAGTTTTGCCCTCTGGCCCTTGGCTGAGAAACACTGGATGAATGAGTGGATAAATAAATATCTCCATTTTTGATGTGATCACACACTGTGTTGGTCTGGACACATGCATAATGATATGCAGGCACCATTATAGTGACAGTATTTTTATTGCTTTAATATGACTACACCCTTCTTAAATACTGTTGACTGGCAACCACTGAACTATCTCCTAGATTTGCCTTCCAAGTGTCATACATTTAGAGCATCTCATAAAGAAATGCTAGCTGAAGCTGTGGCTCTAGGCTAGTGGTAGAGAGGGCACCTCCCCTTGTCATAGCCTTCTCCTCTGATTGTTCAGCCTTGTGTCCTGCACACTAATAATGATCAGGTTATGTCTGCTCTGAGGCTCCCCCTGGAGTGAAACCACCTGCCTATTGAAGCTCCTCCAAGTTAAGGGGGCCAGGGGGAGTGGGTACCCAGGCTGGCAAATGCACTTGTTCTCAGTATCCCTCAGCAGGACATGCCTCTTCCCCTAACCCTTCCTGGGCTTCAGGGCCTGATCATAGTCCACTAAGGCTTCACATCCTGACTGTTCCAGTAGAGCCCAGGGACAATAAGAAGTCCCAGGAAGCAGAGCATTGGTATAGACAGAATGAAGCCAAAGTACTTAGGACAGAAATTGCTGTCTGAGCCAGCCTTGAGGTCCAGTGCAGAGAAAAGCAGGATGTGGCTATGAGGCTTGTGAAGGGGACAGAGGCAGAGGGGCTCAGAGGTAGTGCAAGAAGGTCCAAGTTGGCCCATGGAGAGCTGCGCCGTCACGCGTGTATATCGGCAGTGATAGGTTTTGGAAAAGACTCAAGCTGAGGATCTGACCTTCTGTGTGCAGATCTTCTGACAAGCACCACCCTTCTCTAGGGGAAGAGTAAGATGCCAGTTAAGAATGTAGCATTAAGCCAGGTGTGGTGGTAAGCTGGACTCACTTGTAATCTTAGCACATGGGAGGCTGAGGCAGGAGGATTGGTGTGAGCAAGACCAGCACGGGCTACAAAAGTGAGCTCAAGGCCAACTTGCATAGCAAAACCCTGTCTCTAAAAGACCAAAAAAAAAAAAAAAAAAAAAAAAAAAAAGCATTAAAATAAGTGGAAAGGGGCAAGGTCTGGGACTCAAACTCATCTTGTGTCAGTCACTTCTGCCTGTCAGGAAATAAAAGCTATAGTCCTGAGCACTGCTTGCAGGGTGACACTCAGGTATTCAGTCAGGTATCTCTGCAGACAGCCACTCTCCTATCCAGAGTGAATGAGGACAGCCGTGTTGCTCTCAGGGTTCCAGAACACAAAGAGGCGAATGTTCTACAGGAAAGCTGAGCTCACGGCTGAACTTCAGTTTGGGATACCTGGGAGTGACCACAAGGCAAATTTGGATAAATTCACTGAGAGCTTTAGAAAAGAGCAGGGCCAGGAGTGAATCGGTGACACAGTGAAGCCATGGGAATCCTACAGACCACAGGGTAGTGATAGGGAAGAAATGTGGGAGAGTAGCCGCTGTGGTTTGTGTCTAGATGTCCCACAACCCTCCTGCAGTCATGGTGCAGCTTCCAGAGTTTGTCATTAATTCATGGTTCAAAGCTGGGATTTTGCGTGCTCCAGCCATCCTGGGGTGGGCAGCCTCCCTAAAATGTAAGGCAGGGGAAGAGGCTCGCTTTTGCTGCTCTTGTAGCTTTCCTCTGCCACGAACTGCTGTCCTTTGCCATGTGCCAACCTGTCTTGGAGCCAGTTGGGTATAGACCAGAATGTCCACAAACTGTGAGCTAAGTAAACCTTTCTTTAATTTAAGGCATCAGGTGTTTTGTCTCAGCAATGAGAGAAAAGTAACTAAGACATCTACAAGGCCAGTACTTTTGACTTAGTTAAGAGTGAGAGGCCTTCCTAGAATCTGAGAACGGTTACAAAGGAAGCAAGAAAATTAAGGAAGAGTGCTTTAAGAAACACAAGGCTGGAGCCGGGCATGCTGGTGCACGCCTGTAATCCCAGCACTTGGGAGGCTGAGGCAGGAGGCTCGGTGCGAGTTCAAGACCAGCCTGGGCTACAAAAGTGAGCTCAAGGTCAGCCTGAACTGCATAGCGAGACCCTGTCTCAAAAAGACAACAAAACAAAACAAAACAAAAACAAAAACAAGGGTGTTGGCAGTGTTGAATGCTGCATGTTTGGCTGAGAGAACTGAAGGATCCACTCAGGGGTAGGAATTCATCAGGGCCTCTACCCGGGGAGATGTGGCTATTCTGAAATGATGGAAAGGGCAGGAGGTGAGGGGTGAAATTAGAAGGAAGACTGTTGAAGAAACCTGACTGTGGAGGACATGGCGGGTCAGTAACCAGGGGCATCTCAGCAGGGCGTGAAAACTAGTTTCCTCAGTTAGCGTGGCTAGGACGGAGGGTTGAGCGTCAGTGAGGAAGGTGAGGTCCGCGGTGTTGCTCTTAGATGTCCAAGGGTGCAGTCAAGATTCTCGGGCCAAAGTGGGCATGATACAGAGGCGAGAGAAGGCCGCCAAATGACATCCAGTGACAAGTGCCTTGGTGGTGTGGACACCTCGGGCGGAGCCTGCTTGGCGAAGGGGCACTGCCTTCAAAGATGGGTGATGTTTCTTTATGAGGATATAGCAGCAAAACCTGGGCGCCTTCCACTTCCTCGGGGAGGTAAGAGGCGGCAGGGCCTCGGGCCACAAGACTCGTCCTTTCCCGCACACTAAATCCATGTGCTGCTGACATGATCGGTGAGACCCTGCTGCGCCTCTCGCCGTGGGCACCGACTTAGGCTCTGGGGTGCCGGATGCTCTGCAGGGACGCAGATTCCTCCGAGGGTCCGCGGCACGGAGACATGGAGTGTGGCGCAGCACCCGGGTCCTCCCCCGCATTCGGTTCTCACTTCCCCTGCGGTGCCCCAGTTCATGCGCCTCAGCAGTCCCTGTAAGCCATGGGACCCCGCCGCACCAGCCTGGCCGCAGAGGCCTCTGGGAACAGGACGGAACTGCATCTCCAAGAGGTCCCGCGTGAGGCTCAAACCTGCCGGGCGGGACAGGGCGGGGCCAAGGCCTCCACTCCCAGGAGCGATTCCGAGCATAGCCGAGCGCTTCCCGAGCATCCCCGACAGACGATGCACAGGCTCCCTCAGTCCCAAATTCCTTGTGGTTCCCTTGCTCCCGCTCCCGGTAAAGTCGGTAAAGTCGAAGGGCTCAAGTTCGCGGTATGGGGGCTGAGCCAGACAGTGGTCTTGGCTCTGCGTCCCTTGCAGAGGCCTGAGTACGGAGGAGAGCGTAGGCATGGGCTAGAGGCAGCTGCAGCGCCCAGGTGAGAAAAGACTGCGAGGGAGACTCCTGCAATAGAGGTGCCTGGCTGGGATGCTTGGAAGTCGGAGGACAGGAAAAGAAAGAAACCGAGTGCGCCTCAAGACTTTGCGAGGAGTGCGGACTTCAGGGCAGCCGCAATGCCTCTGGGGCGGAGGATCGGTGGTGTCACCGTTGGTAAGTTTGTGGGGGCACCGAGCAGATACAGGGAGCCAGAGGTGGGTAGATGAGTCAGAGAGGACTGAGGACAGGGCCTTGGGGATAGGGGATCCCCAGGGAGGCTGCAGTGGGCAGTGGGGAGGAAATACGGGCCTCAAGATTGAAGGAAATTTCCAGATGGAAGGATAGGAACCCGGAAGCTGTGTTAGAACTAGAGACGTGACAGCTGGATCAGGAAGAGGGACATGGCACTGGGGATCCTGACTGTGCTTGCAGGCCGACTAGAGGAGAGAAGGAGAGGCACGGGGCATCCATGTGCTCAAGTAATTCTGCTTTTGGAGAAAGGGGCCAAGGCACACAGAAGGCAGAGAGCCCAGTCCAGGCTGTCGGGTGGGGGTGGCAGGCAGAGTAACACTGCCTCCCCCAGGTACACCACCTCATGGCCAGAACTTGTCAATGTGTTGCTTTATGTTTTTATTTTTATTTTTATTTTATTTATTTATTTATTTATTTTTGTCTTTTTGAGACAGGGTCTCGCTATGCAGTTGAGGCTGGCCTTGAGCTCACTTTTGTAGCTCAGGCTGGTCTCGAACTCGCACCAATCCTCCTGCCTCAGCCTCCAGAGTGCTGGGATTACAGGCGTGAGCCACCACGCCCGGCTTGCTTTATGTTTTTAGTTAGGTTTTATTGGAGCATTTTAGATACACGTAATGATCATATTCATCGTAGGGAATTTGCACAATACGTTGCTTTAGACAGCGGAATGTGATTAAGGACTGAGCTACAGACCTTGGAACTAGGGAGATTATCCTGAATTGAGTTGGCTGGATGCAATCCCAGGGGGTTGTTAAATGAAGGAAAGAAGAGACAGAGTGGGTTAGAAGTTGTGTGTCTGTGGATGCTCAGACAGGACGCGTTGCTGGACCTCCTAGAGGCCAAGAAAGGGCCATCAACTCAACTGGCCTTGAGCAAGAAGGGGTAAGGAAGTTGGTTACCCTCAAGCTTCTAGGAAGGGACATAGCCCTGCATGGTGACACACTGATTGGATCCCAGAGTTCCTGCATGGGACTCCTGTGGAGCCACTAGGTAATAAAGATGTGTTTTAAGTCACCATGCTTGTGGTCATTTACAGCTGATAAAGAGGGCCAAGGACATGGCATGAGGCCAGGCCACCCACGAGGGAGTGGGGAAGCAGTGTGAAGTAACTGGCAGAGTGGGAAACCAAGGCGCCAGGCTGTACCACAGGCAGGAGCAGCTGTCACTCCAGGAGGTAATGGACGTTGCCACTGTGGGAGCCATTTTTATGGCACTGACTGACCTTTATGATGAAGGATGAGAGAATCGCAGACATTCACTAGCGTCAGGTGCTGGGAAAAAACGTGTTGTTTAGCGCCCTCCTGATACATCGGGATACAGTGATGCCTCTGAAGGCCAGAGGCCAGACCTAGGTCAGAGGGCTCGAGGGCAGGTCCTAGTGCCTGTAGCACCTTCCCTCAGGTCAGCCTCCTGCTCCCCACCCCAGAATCCCCCAGGGCCTTGGGAAGCTATGGCAAGGGCGGAAATTATAGAACACTTGTTCCTTCGGAGTGGTCCTTTCGAGTGCTCCCCCATGGCATCAGAGCTCATTGTGGTGGCCTCTGGATATGCTGAGAGCCACAGGAACCACAGGACTCGCAGAAGGACCTCCTACCCACCCATGTCCCTGTGGCCACTTGCTTCAGTCTGTGGTGATGAAACAACCCCAGGAATAACATTCCCATTCCTCCTCGCTTCCTCTCTTGTGAGCCCCCCCTTAGCTCAGCAACACAGCCCATTGCCAAAATTCACTGCATCTGGTTATAGCCCAGTGGCTGAGGTGTGCAGCTGAATGACATGGAAGCCAGGGTGAACCTCAGCTCTGAAAGCTCCTGCTCGGGAGCTTTCATGAAGGAAGGGCTGGGAAAGCTGTTCTTGAAGCAAAGGCTCATGGCCCAAGGGGAGACCCAGATGTCAGTCCCACATCCTCACATTGCACCGCTGCCTGTGCAGTGCCAACTCGAGAACAAGCTGCTCTGGGGGCCTGGAGCCGGCAGGTGGGCTATCCATGGCAGTGACTGCTGCTGGTTGCCCATCCCATCACCCTCTGTCCCTGAGGGTTCTGACCTCCTGAGCCCAGTTGACCTCAGGTTCAGGCTACCTGGGGCTATGGCACCCTCACCTCAAGCCATGATCTACCTAGGTTTGCTTTCCCTTAAGTCGAGAAAAGTGACAGCCTAATGCAAGCAGACTGTGCACAGGGACCCTGTACCACCTCTTTGATGCTTTCAAGCCAGAGGGGCTGTTATTTCCCAGAAACTGGTGAGCAAGAGAATACCGGCACAGGCTGCTTCCCTATTACTGTCACCCTGCAGCAAACCTCGTGCCAATGGAGTTGTTCTCCAGGACACACAGGATTCCAGGGAGAGGAGGCCAGGCCTCAGGGCCTGCCCAGCAATTGGCAGGGCTCCATCACCACCTGACTGATGGCAAACTGTGAGAGAATTTAGAAGACATTCACTAGCATTACTGGGAGGGGAAAATGTACTCCAAGTAGCATTTATTCTTCAAAGACATTAATGACACCACACCAGGGATACCTCGGAGGTACCTAACCGCAGAGTCCTTTATTTAATCCAGTCAGCAACCAAGTATACAGACTCAGGTGTGCTACCAGCAAGCCTGTGCAGAGCTGCTCTGAGTGCTGCTGCGGAGTGCACCGCCCCTCCTGGTCTCCTGCCTTGAGTGGCAGACTTAAGCTTCTGTTGAGTCCAAGGCTGTTAGCACCTAAGTGGCCCTGCCCAGGACTAGTGCCCGGGAGAGAACCAACTCCACTCCTGCTCACCTCTGCCAAAGAGCCACAGAGTGCCTGGGAAGGCTGGAACAAGTGGATGTCGGTCAGCCCTCCCAGCTCTAAGCAGTTTCTCCTGTTGGCAGCTCCTCCCCTCCATCCACCCCATGGCTGAAGGTTCCGTTAGAGTGCTCCCTCAGGAATCAGGGGCCTTCCTGGGCTGGGTGTCAGGGGCAGCCCTCAAGCCATCCGTGGAAAGAGGACAGAACTGAGAAACAGCTTAGGCCTGTCCCTCCTCTGAACCCCATGGGGAAGGCAGCTAGGCTTGGAAAGGTATGGCCCACACCAGAGGCCCCTGCTGGGGTTGGTCACCAGGGCCTCCAGACACACTGGGATATCTGGGCCACCGTCAGGCTGCTCAAGGCCTCAGGCATTGATCCCTGTCCCTCAGCAGATGCACGACTCAGCTCCCCCTCGGGGACTACCTCCAGGTCAGAGCAGAGGTCATCCCCGGGGGAGGGGGGACTGGGCAGTGGAGAGCCCGGGACTACAGTTGGACCGGCCAAGGCATCCCCTAGCAGATCGTGGAAGCTGCTGCCCTCACGCAGCGGCATGGACTCCAACAGGTGGTTAAGGAGCTCGGCTGCGACTGTGGCGTCGATGGCCTGGCAAGTGGACACGAACGTGTGCACCTCATGCATGCACTGGATGTAGCCGGCGGCGAAACGCTCACTGGCTTCCGCCTGTAGCTGTTCACGCTCTGCGCCACAGACCCATGGGAGACAGCTCGGTGAGTGGCGACGGAGAGGCCCGCCTGGCCCGGGGAGAGCCCCCCGCGTCCAACCGCCACTCACCGCGCACCCGGCCCCGCAGTGCGCCTTGCACGCGCCGCACCGTCAGCTCCAGCACCTCCGCGTTCTCCAGCTTGGCCTGCACCTGCGGGGGCCGGGCGGTAAGCGCGCCGCGCACCCGGGACCCGCGCACCCCACGCCCACGCCCGCCGCACCTCGGCGCCCGCCAGCAGCAGCCGCAGCTCCTGCAGGCTCTCGTTGATCCGCGCGCGTCGCTTCTTCTCCACCAGGGGCTTCCGGGCCTGCGGGAAGCGGGCTCTGAGACCCGGCCTCGCGCAGCCGCCCGCCGCCCGCCCGGCCCCCGGTCCTGCCCGAACCTTGCGGTCCCCTCGCATTTCCCAGCCGTCCTCGTCCTCGCAGCCCGCACGGCTCCGGCTGGGCACCTGGTGCGGGGCCATGGCCCCAGAACCTGGAACGGTGAGCGCCCTCACCCCGCGGCGGCCCGCGACGGCTAGCCTAGCGCTCAAAACGCCTTGAGTCTTCCGGTCCTTGAAGGCCCCGCCCCATTTATAGGTGCTTATTTGCATCTGAATGCGCCGATTGGCTGTGTGGATTCCGAGCAGCCCGCCGCGAGGCGCGCTGTGGCCAATAGGAGCGGCGCGCTTTGTCCAGCCCCGGCCGGCTGGCAGCTGGCGGGGCGGGGCCTGGGCCAGGCCTTAGTGACCCCGGGGGCACCTCGAGGGGGCGGTGACCCGGGACTGCGCCCACTGGCGCTCCTTACTTCCCCTAACTGCCCGAGGACTCGGTCTGCAGAGCACGAGACCGGGGCTCTGCGCGCGTCTCCCCGCGTGAGCGTCTTTGCGACGCTCGGCGCTCCCTCCATGCGTCTCCCCCATGTGCCTTGTCTTTCCCGATTTAGCTCTAGCACCAGTCCGTGGTCTCCTGACCCGGGTCAGGCCAGGTGGGCGCGAAGTCCGGGAAGATGGGGGCCAGCTGGACAGTGGGTTCGGGTTAGGGTTAGGGTCACTGCTCTTGTGGACACCCACAGCCCCACACTCGCCCAGAATCTGGGGGTAGGACAGGGAACCATCGTTTCTTCTGGGCTCTCCCTTGTCTTCTTTCCTGGCTCCCTCCTAATACTCCTAATACCATTTTTCCGCGTTAGCACCCCACCTCCTCGGAGCACCCCTGTTTCTCCATCCCCTTTGACCCCCCTACTGCCGCCTTTCCTTGCTTCCTCTCCCCATTCCTCCTCGGCCCCCACCTCTTGTATCCCCGCCTCCCAAGTCCCCTCCTTGTCCCCTGCTCCCGCCCTGCCATAGAGCTTCGGGCTGGCCCGAGTAACTTGATGCCCCTGACAGTTGGCAGCTGCAGCCGCGCCAAGAGCGACAGGTGCTGGCCGCGCCTTTGTCTGGCCCTCTTTGTCCAGGAGGCGGCAGGCACGCTTGTGTCTGCAGATGCCCGTGACCCCAGGCCTGGCCGCCCATCTGCCAGCCCAGCCTTGCGGTGGGGAGTGCATGGGCGGGGACCTTGCCGCCTCCACCAGGGCTGGTGGGTGGGATGCCTTCTCTACCAGGCCCTGGCACATACCCGTCTTCCTGGAGCACCTGTTTCCCTAGGGGACTGTGCCCCCCACTGTCCCTATGGGGTCAGTATTACTCTTCTGTGCTGGGGTCTGCCTTGAGCCCCTCTAACACTGTTCTTTGAGAGTTTAGTGTAGGACACTCCTGACCCCCATAAGCGGCTGTGTGGGAAGGCATGGTAAAGAGCGGCCCACTCTTGGGAGAGGGAAATACCTCTGAAGAACCAGTTATGGCTGGGAAGCAAGACTAGGTAAAAGAGCCCCCAAACTTCCCAAAGATGGGTCTGGCGCCCTCGGCTTCAGGGCAGGAGAACTGTGTGAAAGTCACCTCGGGGCTCCTGCCCACACCCATCTGTTCTTACTCTGACTTTAGCCTAGCCTGAGTGTTCACCTGGGCTCCCCTAGCTGGTCACCCCCCAACCCCTGTTGCCCCCCGCCCCCAGTCTCCTCTCAAGCTCAAGAGCTTGGCCCACTCACCCTATGGGGGTTCTTCAGAGACTCCCCTTGGACAGAGGCTGAAAGAGTTGGGTGGGCCCCAGGGGAGCCTAGAGCTGCGTTTCCTTAGTCGTCCCTCCCAGGAAAGGCGATTCTGAAGTGAGGGGAGCTACAGTTCCCTTACGGGGAGAAAGTGAGAACAAACGCAGCAATAGTTCGTCCTCTCCCAAGTGTGCAAACTGCGTTGTCCTCCTCCCGTTACCTGAGAGAACAAGGCTCAGCATGTTTTGGAACTGCATAAGATACACTTCACACAGGGACAGCTGGGCCAGGGTTCTGGGGAGGCCTCTGAGAAAAGACCCATGGGTGGGCCGCCTTGTTAACCAAGGATCTGAGTTCGGGGAGCACAGGAGGACACGATGAAGGCAAGTGATGGGGGAAGGGCACAAGGAAGTCCGGGAAAAACAAGAGGCTGCCCAAGAGAAGAAATGTAGCCTTAGCACAACCGGGCTTAGGAGCCAAGAGTTCCTTCACAGTCACAACAATGAAACAGTCTATGAATTTCCAAGATTTAGCAGCAATCTACACAGAAAGAAGGCTTGTTCTTGCTTATAGGACATCAAAGGCGATGGGGGAGAGGAGACTGTCTAGAGTTAAAGGAATGAAAGGTAAAGCGGGGGGGGGGGCATGCCCATGTGACCCACACCCACACAGCAAGGAGCACAAGGCCGCAGCAAGGCGTTCCAGTCCATGGAGTCCTCAGGTAAACTGGAAGTTGCCTGTGGCCCCATCTGTGACATCAGCTTTAGTTTCCTTTACTAGGCCCATTGGTGAGTGGCTTGACTTCTCGGCCCCAAAAGCCTGGCTACCCCATCTTGGGGCCACCACACCCTCCCTCCTCTTCCTCTAGTTGCCCTACTTCCTGCCATTTGTCCTTTGGACTGATCCAGCCTTCAAAGTGTGGCTGAGCGCAGACTTCCTGAACATCTGGACCTTTTGATCCCCCTCGAGCCAGGAACAGAGCCCAGCAGAGGCTGGGTAGGGTCATGGCAGCCTCCAGGGGACCAGTTAGCGGTGTGAGTGGAGTTCAGGCCATGAATCCCCAGGGGAACAAAGGCAGTCCATGCCCTACGAGCAACCTGCCTGAGACACTGACAGGACCTCTTTTGGTCTGAAAATAGAGATGGTGCCTTGGGGTTAGCAGGTGAGGGGGAATTGGTTAAGGCCAGGCAGGCCTTGGTTTTTGTGAGCAGCAGGCTCTGAGTGTGGTGCGGTGTGCAGAGCTCTGCGCTGGCTAGGACCTTTCTTTTTTTGTCTCTTTGAGGCAGAGGCTTGCTAGGCGGTTCTGGCTGGCCTTGACTCACTTTGTAGACCAGGCTGATCTCAAATTCACAGTGATCCTCCTGCCTCAGCCTCCCAAGTGCTGGGATTGCAGGCCTGCACCACCGCACCCAGCCTGGCTAGAAAGATCCTACATCAGCGCTTGGCAGGAGACAGCCGGCTTTCCAGAGGTGGGCAGAGTATGGTTCATCCCTCTGCTCCAGTCCCAGCCTCCACCTCTTGTGGCCCAGTCTCCTAAGGTGCCATCACTGTAGTAGAAAGGGACAGAGCGGGGGACTGGGGCCAGAGTGTGTGTCATCCAGAGGGACATGAAGCACTTCTGCATGGCTCGCCCGACTCCCGTCTTCAGCACTGTGGTCAGCGTGCAGGCGGCCAGCCCAGCTGCTGCAGAGGAGGGGGGAGGAGGAGGAGGGGACAGAGTGGCTGCTGTCTTCCTGGAGCCATCTGCGTCACAGAAAGCTCATTAGGCCATGTGTGGACAGAAGGGCCAGTGCTGTGGACCTGGGAGAAGCCAGCTGTCCCAGGGAAGGTCTCTAGAGGCTTGGGAAACCCAGATTGCCCCGTGTGGAACGCTTGGAGGTCTTTCGTCCAAGTCCTGATGGCTTTCTTCTGGCTCCAGCAGTTTCTGGACTGGGCTGCAGGAACCACACATGGCTGCTGCCTGGGAGCAGCAGAGCCCGTGCTCTGCCTGTGTGCAGCCCCAGGCTGGCTCCCCAGCAATACCCCACAAGCCAAGCAAACATCTGAGTGAAAATAAAAATATACCTGCTTTATTTATCAATTTTCTAAAAGGCAAAAAAGTCATAAAAAGACAAAAGCAGTCACACAAGTATATTGCACTGGGTGAAGGAAGTTTGGTTTGCACACAAACAAACCACTTGTCCGGCAAGGCTCAACAAATCGATACACAGACTCAGAGAGCTCATTTATGTAGCTTGTCAGGAATATATGAAAAGAAGGCTCAGTTTAAATAGAAAGTTCCATGACACCCGTGTAAGCACACACACCAAAGCAAACAGGACTCGCGCTTGGCGGCGGGAACGTGAACAGGCCCACAGCGCTCTCCGAGTGAGTCAGCTTCTTAGCGGTCAACCACCAATGAGCACACATGACATAATAAAATAATGTCGAGGATTGACATTCACAACAGTAGAGAACATTTTGGCAGTTTTGTTTTTAGGTAAGGTCAGGGTAACCTCCGATTGTCACCTACCCCTTAAGGTCTGGCTGTCAAGGCAGGCGGCAGTCTGTAACGTCTAACTTCCATGAAAGATGAGCTCCTACCTTATCTGGCATCTTCAGGTGATGTTGCTTTGTAAATTTAAAAATTCATCATTTAGGAGGCTGAGGCAGGAGGATCACTGTGTGTTCCAGGCCAGCCTAAGATACATGGTGAGTTCAAGGCCAGCCTAAACTACATAGTAAGACCCTGTCTCAAAAAACAACAAAAGTTCTTGCATTTTGTAAAAAGTAGGATTAATATTCAGGCATGAAGTGGCTTACTGTGAAAAGCAGAAGTGGGCAAGGAGTTGTGACTTGCTCGAAGCTCTGTCTCTGTCAAGGGACAGGATAGCCTGTTTCCTTTCCAGCGTCAGAACTTGTGCAGTTCTAAGCCAGGTGTCTCTGGCTGGTGCTTTCTCCTTCATCCCAGGCATTGATGTCAGGCTTGCCCCAACAGTCTCCGGGACATCCGGTACAGCGTAAGGTCTGGGAAGGCTGGGCCGGGTGGCCTCCTGCTCCCCAGCGTCGGATGACCTGAATGCCAACAGCGTGGGTTGGTGCCAGGCCAGAGCTCAGAAGCTGCACACCATGCTGGCTCACAACGTGAGGTCAGACAGCCTGTGGGGGTGTGGTGGGCAAGGGAGCCTGGGAGCCAAGGCACGGGCTGTTCTCTGCGGAAGTGGCACTGGCTCTCCTGGGCTGAAACCAGTGTCTGAGGCTCCGCGTGAGGAACAGACACAGCTGGTTTCTGATGCAAAGGGCGGAGCCTGGCTCACAGAGGAGCCTCACCATGGAGACATGACAGGCTGATAACATGTTCTCTACAGGTTGGCCACCATGGCCTAAAAAGGACACGAGAATGGTGTAGAGGTGTAAGAGGGTCTCTGTGGGCGCAAGTCCTATGGAGCTGCTCACACAGACCCCTAGGTTGAGTCATCCAGAGCCAGCTCAGTACAAACAGAAGCCATGTCACATCAGAAGATGTGATCACACTGCTGCACACGCTGCCAAGGACAACATTCTGGAAGGAGGTCGGGAGGCTGGTGAGTGCTGGCAGACGCCCGGCTGGACAAATGACAACTTCCGTAGACACAGTCCTGAGGTGGCAGGGATCTGACCAAAGCTAGACACACTCGGGAAAGCTTTGAAAGCAGGGGCACTCAGCTCAGAGCTGTCCACAGCTTCCTGGGGACTTGTCACAGCCTGGCCTCGTGTCCTGGAACATCCTTCAGGGGGCCAGCAGGTGCTGGCACACTCAGCGGAAGCCCAGTCACAGCAAGGGATGTCCTGCAGGCCCTGGAGACACTTCCTGACACTCACAAAGAAAATTCAGTCCCCTCAAGCTCTACAGCAAACCAAGTTTAGACCCATCCCCCCAACTCTGTACTTATATTTTAAATATAAAAATGTGTTTTCGTGGAGACTCCTTCCATAGCCTGAAGTCATCCCTTCAGGAAACTTTTCTCTAAGACAAACGAACAGACAAACAAACAGAGCAGCATAAATATGTCCATTCCATGAGAAACAATGTAAGGGTCTTCTGGGTCTCCCAAGCACCAGCTGAAGTCCGTCACGCTGCCACACAGGTTACGTTTGCTCTTCCTGCTTGTGGCCCAGGGGGCGTCCTCTCTCCTCCTCTTTGGTGTCTAAGGCTTCGCTGAGTCCCAGGGCGGGAATGTCTTCCTCATATGGCAAGCACAAGTTGCCTTTCTCCTCGCTTTCACAGTAAACGCATTCCTTAGAAGAAAGGGGACCTCCATGAGACACCTGAGGCCTAGAATTGTGCGGTCTGAGTGAGGCCTGAGGCGTGACAAGGGCAAGACCAGCCTGGGCAGCTCAGGAGACTGTCTTAAAATGAAAAGTTATTTCCTTGCACTTTTGCAGTACTGGGGATTGACTTCGGCCCTGTGCCCTGAGCTATTTGTTAGCTCTTTTCAATACTTTAAAGGAAAAAAGAATTTGTGGTGCTGAGGATCACTCCTTGTGAAGGCAAAGCAAGAGCTCTACCCCTGAGCCACCTCCCTAGCCTCCCCCCAGTTCTTTTTCTGAGAGAGTCATACTATATAATTCAAGTTGGTCCTGAGTTTATGGCAGTCCTCCTGCCTCAGCCTTCTGAGTGCTGGGATTACAGATGTGTACCATGCCTGGCTTCAAAATGAAATTTTAAAAAGGAGCTCAGTGACCCCTGGTTTTATGTCTCAGTCCTAGGGAAAAAAATCAAGGCACCTGTGGCTGGCGTCAGCGGTCATAGCTGTGAGGTTGCATGCCACAGAGGAAAAGCCAGAGCGAGGGAGCTGGATTCTGGTCGGGAGAGAGGTGCCGAGTTAACCAGAAGCGCTCACAGCCCACCGCAGACTAAATGCCGCGCTAAGTGGATCAAGGTGTGTTGATGGTGCACTTAGACTGGGCTTTTGGGAAAGGGCACCAGGAGGCTGCAGCAGATTTACCCCTGACCCCTCTGTTCCCCCCACCCCCCCATAAGTGAGCAGACAGCAGAGACCACTATGAAGTGGCTCTGAGCAGGATTAATTAGGAACCAACCAGCTCTCCATGTTTACCGTGAGGCTGTGCGAGGCCCAGGTTCCTTGTCTGGAAGTGGGCGCCAGACTTAGCATCCCCGCTGAGGCCCGTAGTGGCCTGTGAAACTGGGACGCCTCAAAAGGCCAGATAAGGCCACAGCTGAGGATGCCTGGCTCCATCCTCAGCTAGATAAAGACTAGCTGCAGGCACCTCACTCCGGCTGTGAGGGCTTTCTGGAGAGACCAGTTCTCCTAAGTTAGCCTCACGTATTGCTTGGAGAAACTCCCAAGTCTTGCCCAGGTTCTTGCGTCTTTCTCAGTAACCTCATGCTTTGTTTTTAAAACCTAGTAAGTATGGCTGCCGGGAGAAGCTCATGGTCTCAACTCAGACAACTGCGAACGCTGTGGGAGGGTTTGGATCCTCCCAGAACCCTGCCAGCATTTTAGCTATCTCATTTATTTATGCCATGGCCATGTTGTGGTGGGGTGAAGTGGCCCAGTGTCAGGAGACAGTGACAGGCCAGGGGCACTTGTGGGTTGGAACTCTGAGGAGAAGGGCAGTGCAGGGCCGGCATCAAGGGTTTGACTGACGGGAAAGGGGTTTGGATTTATTAAACAGAGAACAGAAGTACAGAAAGGGCAAAGCCTCACACTTCAGTGGGCCTTTGCAGCCACCCTTTCAGAGGCTGGAAGGAAGCTCCCTGCAGGAGACTTAAACTTGTAGGGCCTTTTTCTATTTTAAAATAAATGCTAAGATGTTTCAATTTCCAGAGCTGATGTGGAGGCATACAGTACAATACAGTGCAGTACAGTACAGAACAGGGAGCGCCATCGGAGGGTGGGGTGGGGCTCACCTTCACATCAAGGGCCGCAGGCAGGCCACCCATCTGCACCCACGGGTGCACCTCAAGCAGCTCGCGCCTCTGCTCCTCCGAGAGCCGGGGCTGACTCTTCTGCAGCTGCTGCAGCTTCTCTCTGTCCTCCCTCAGGACTGACTCCATATCACTGCCCAGGGAGAAGGATGGTGATCTTATGATTCCTCCCCTACCTACGCTTGCCACCCTGACCCCCCACGTCTAGCCGCAGCCCAGAGACAGACAGTCTCCCCCGACTGACAGAGCCCGGGCCCCTGCCTCCCCTGCCTTGCAGCCCCTGCTGCGGGGGTGCACGGGGTCCTCACAGGGGCAAGGGAGACAGGGTCTTCAACTCTTAGGCAGCCAGAGGGACAGACACCGCCTTGTGCAGCAGAGCGTAAAGCTGTCATGGAGTCAGGCTGGGGGCCAGGCGTCTGTAAGACAGGACTTCCCAGGGTGCCTGCCCATTCCCAGGGTGCCCTCCTGCTCTGAGGCTGCTCACCCCAGCCCTTCCCGGGCCCCAGGGGAGGCCTGAGTGGTTACCGGGAGGGCAGCTGGTATGTCATCATGACGCTGTCGTCGGCGTCCGCCATCAGCAGCCAGATGGGGTCCTGCAGGACGTACTTGATGAGATGCCTGCTCTCCTCCATGTCTGCCTTTACCTTTGCTTTGTGGTTGTTCTCTGAGGAGTCGATGCTTCCAAAGTACTTGCTGCTGTGACTTGTGTCACTGCTGCCTGTGGAAACACGAACATGGCAAGTGAAGCTTGTGCTGCAGGACAGCAGCCCGACGTGAGGCGCTTATATGTTCACGGTGCGCACTGCTGGGGTCACTTCCAGTGCCTTGAGGACCTAGATGATTGGAACTTGGAGATCCGCCGCCCTGGGGCAGGGACCCTCGCCGGCGCCCAGAGTGCAGGTGGCAGACTCTTGAGCCTGGCCCCTTGCCTCCCAAGCTGCAGCCCTTGTATGGAAGCCTGTGAAGAAGCATGGTGTCCTAGGTGAAGGAGCAGCCTGCAGGGCCGCTTGGGGCTGGCGCAGACTTGGAGCCCAGGGGACAGGGAGCTGAGATCTGAGGATGGCGTGCGAGTCATCAGTGAGGCGTCATCGCTAAAGGCCTCCTGGTGGGTGTACATCTGCACAGACTGGCTAACTCGGGGGTGAACTGCTGCCAGGAGGCCCGGGTGAGGGCTGCCAAGGCCGCCAGGGACACTGGAAGCAGAAGACAACAGGTTGGCCATGGATCTCTGACAGCCAGGCCCTGAATCTGCCCAGGTCACGGGCAGGACACATGTCCCCGCGTGGGTCCCACTGGGGAGCACAGGTGAGGTGGCCCTAAGCACAGACGCTGGCCTATGACTTTGGTGCCGACCCACGCCCAGGCTACTGTACCTGCCCCACTCTGGGATACTTCGCAGCCCAAGGAGCTGGAGCCCAGGGAGTCCGAGGTGGCGGAGGCCCCACTTCCTGATAAGGCTGACCCTGTGGCTGAGCAGAGGTCCTCGTTCAGCAGGAGGTTGAGCAGGTCACTGGATGTGGAGAGGGCATCGCTATTCTGAGCATCTGAGGGCTCGTCGTGCTTGGGGCACAGGGAGAAGACAGCAGTGTTTGTGGGGACAAAGCCCCAGAAGGACACACACTGGGAGGCTGAGGGTGCCAGGGGCTGGTGGACTAGGCGAGGGTTTCCCTGAAGCCATCTGATCAAGGAACTGAAGGCAGCATCCGCAGGTGGTGGGCTGTAGCTCTGGTGAAGAACTTGCGGGTCCAGGCTTTCTTGGGCAGCAGACCTGAGGCAGCGGAAGGCTGGCCACACCTGGGGTGTTCCTCATGGTGCCCAGGCCCCTGGGCCCAAGGCTTGGGGGCACTTTTGGCTCTAGGGTTCTTGGAGACCTGGAGGGCTGCCCAGGACCTCAGAAGCAGGGCCCCAGGGGTGGGAGATGCCTGCGGAGCCAGTGCGCGTTTGTCCAGCTGATGCGGCTACACATCAAGCTTCCTGGGAAGCGCTAGCACAGCAGAGCCCACACAGGTGCTCAAGACCTGGCTCCGGGACCCTGGGGCCACACCGTCCTGCCCTTCCTTTCCTCCCCTGGAACCAGGCCCTCTGCCACCTTGATACACGAAGGCTGAGGCGGGCTCTTGGCCCAACTGTGTTTTCCGGGAGGACTCATTGGAACGTCCCAGGCCCATAAACCTCCAGCTGTGTGCTGCTGTCCGCGCTGCCCTGAGCCAGGCAACCTACCGCCCTCTGCTCTGATGCCAAGGTGAGAAATGCTGACCGTGACTGCCCTAGGGCCGTTTAGCTGGGCTCATTAAGGCCCAGCATCGCACAGTTGGGAGGAACCTCAGCCCACCAGATGCCCACACCTGTACCCGCCTTGGAGAAGGAGCCCCAGGATCCTTACTGTTGGTGGCACCTTGGGCTGCCGGTCCCGAGCAGGTGTGCAGTCCGGGCCAGCGGACACTGTCCCTGTGGCCCCTGCGCTGCCCTCAGGTGCCTCCTCCAGCTGTAGCAGGTTGAGTTGCAGGGGCGAGCTTCCCCGGGACTGGAAGAGCGGTGGGGAAGTCCTGCCCGTAGCCACTGTGGCTGACGGTGGGGTGGCAGGGGTGGCTGGGCAGGAGCACTGCTGCTGGGGGGGCGAAGTCCGACTGGGGAACTCAGGCTGGGAGGCAGGTGTCATCTCGCAGGGGAGCGTGGGGTGGTCCGGGAAGAAGGCCTGGGGCAGGCTCGTGGGGGCTGGGTATGGGTAGCTGGGGAGCACGAAGGCCATGACAGGAGCCACAGGGGTGGGGAAGGGCAGGGGCTGCACTGCAAACGCATGCTGGGTGCCCACCGCCATAGTGGGCACTGCAAAGCTGGCGTGGGGTGCTGAGGGTGGTGGTGCCACAGTGCCTGGCACTGGCACTATTCCTGGTGCTGAGAACACAGGCAGGGAGTACGAAGGCACAGGGGCAGGGAAGGGCACTGCAGGGCAGCTGGACTGAGATGTGTCTGATGGTGACCAGGCTGTGGTGTTGAGGCCCATGAGTGGGGGCCGGTGGGGCGGGGGTCCCCCAGATCCTGTGCTCTCAGAGGAGTCCCGAGGCTTGGCCCGCTTGGACTTCAGCTTTCTGTTCTTGCCAGTTTTTTTCCAAGAGTCTATTCCAGAAGCATTTCTCAGTCCAGGAGCTGCTGCCATATGGGAAAATGGGAGTTCAAATTAGACATCTTATGTTTACATCAACTCTCAGAGACTCCAGTGCCTGCGGGGACCAAGGACCACTTGCAACTGCAGCACAGCACGCTTCCCTCCCTCCTGGCATCACCATGCTTTGCCTTTAAGACAAGCAGTATTAAAAGGCCTCTACTTGTCCAAAACAGAAATTCGTGCACTGAGCTCTGTAGCGGCGTGTGTGGTCGGAAGGAGGGCCCTGCGTGGAGGGGGCTCCCGGGCCAAGGATGTCACCTGGAGGGCTATGTTCTTGTCCCCAGCTCTGTCATGCCCCGGTCTCCAGATGCCATGGTGAGCAGCTTTTCCCCATCCAGGTCCCTCTGCCACCTTGAGCGAGCCGTGGGCTGAGGCTGTGAGCCTGGCAAACCTCCCCGTGAGCTGTGCTGCTGGGTACTTTGTCCCAGTGATGGCACAGATCAAGTCAGCTGCTGTGCAGCGGAGCTGGGAGATTCGGCCCTGCTTGGCAGTTTTCCTGGAAACCTGCCGCTGGAGGGAGCTGTGGCTACAGCACTGGGGCCTCTCGGCCACCACACCCAGGTCTGGGCAGGATGCTCTGAAGCAGCTGTACCATCTGAGCACCAGCCCTGGCGTAGGGGTGGGGCTCTGCCCAGGCTGGGGCCTTGCCTGTGGGGTGCAGCTGGTGGCTGAGATAAGATGCTTAGATCAGAAAGAGGGTGAAGAAGCTGGGCTATTTCAGTGCACCCCTTAACTTCAAGCACCCACGGGCTTCTGGCCTGAAGGGTACCTTCATGCACCATGGGGCCCCAGGGGTCTGCAGCACAGGTCTGGGGCCACTCTGGTGAGGGAGGATGGCCATGTTCTGCCTTCTCTGGGATCTCCTGCCAGCTGCCCAGCAGAACATGCTCACACCTCTAGGGCTGCGGTGCTACTTTTTCTAGGGTCCCATCTGGGGGCCAGGTGGGGGTCCCCACTCTCAGGAAGTTCCCTAGCAATGGCCCTGGCCAGCATTTTTCAGGGCTAGTCTGGGACCATGTCCTTTTCTCAGTGCCACTCCCTTGGGACAAGAGGCTCCATCTTTGAAACATCCCCAGGCTGCAAGGCCCTGCTGAATCAGCCTGTGTCACCAAGGGCTATGTGACACACAGAGGCATCTGGGCTGGGACATGTCAGGTACTGAGACCAGCTGCCCTCAATGACAGCAAGCAAAATGCTTTGGAACCCCGAGTTCAGCTAGTGTCACTGCTCACCACGTTCGCTCGACTGCCCCCTGCACCTCTCCTGCAGGTAGTACTGGCAGGGGGCTTGCAGAACACCCAGCCGCCGCACCTCCCGGAACTTCTGCAGGAAGCTCTGCTCCTCCTTCTGCGTGTGCGAGGCCAGCACCTCCTTGGTGAGGCCCAGTTTCTGCATGGGCCCCTTTTCCTGGCCGAGGCCTCCTGGCAGGCAGTCCAGGGACTCAGGCCCGCTGGCGGCATCCTCCACTGTCTCTGTGAGGAGAGAGGACCCGTGCACAGTCACTTGCCCGGGCTCGCATCAGTACAGCTGATCTGCTTGCAGAGGGACTCTGATGCCCGGACACACCAGGGCACTGGGCCTTCCTGTGGCTTCCTGGTGAGACACACAGTAAGAGGCCAAGGGCGATGACAGCAAGGCCTGGTCTCCACACTTTAGACTCAAAACCTTGTCGGCAAACAGCCTTGGCATTCAGAGCAAACAATTTTGGGCCACGTCTGTCTGGGCTTGGGACCAGGCAAAGTGGCAGCTCTGACCACACAGCCTATGGGGTGGACCGGGTGGGGCAGGTAGGCTGCTGACTGGCCCCAAGAGGAGGCTCCAGGACAGAACCTCTGACAGGCAGTGCGCTCCTGCTGTTCCCTGCCCGGCAAAGCCCACAGTCAAGGCACACTTTCCTGAGTTTTCAGAGGATCAGGAGACTTGGCCGAGAATGCCTGGGGCCCAGAAATATCACAAGAAGCAAGGCTGGGCAGAAGGCAGGCCCTGGGCCCACCCAAGGGTGCCAGGAGGGGGACTGCCCAGGGGCAGGCCCTGTGCGGGGCCCACCTGGCTGCATCCCCCTCTGCATTTTAGAGACTAGGGTTTCCCAGAACTTCCTCGTGGGTTACAGGGGGGCTCCCGTGGGAAGTGTAGCTGGATCTGAAGGTCTAACGTGGCAGCGGAGCTCTCACAGCTGTCTGTGACATCCGCTTTCCCCCGATGCCCTCCGGAAGCCTGCTGCATACCTAGCTCCGGCTGCGGCTTCTTGTCCCCGACGTGGACGATTGTGCTGCTGTAACTGCACTGGCTGGTGAGGGACACCACACTCTCGGCCTTGCTGGGAAGCGCCAGCGAGCTCAGGCGGGCACTCACTTCCACGTGGCTGCTCACCTTGGAGGGCGACGCGGCCTCTTACGGGAGAGAAGGGGAGCAGACAGTCAGGACAGGCTGCAGCTGACGGTGAGCTGCTGGTGCCGCGGGGGCCCACCCCAGACGATCGGGCCTGGCCTGTGCCCGGGAGACAGGTGGCACGGAGAGGGGGGTTCCGCAGCAGGAACAACTGGGAGGGCCACAGCGGCTGGGCAGCTAGAGGCTGCCTTGAGCCACAGCCTGTGGCCTGCCACAAGGGACCTCTCCCATAAGCGGGGTTCCAGTAGCAGCCAGCCATTGGCTTCTCTGTGCGTGAAGGCCCAACCTGCATGTGTTGCTCAGCGTGATCCTCGGGGACCCCAGCAACACAGCCCAGAGTGCTCACTTGATTTTGGGGTCCACACGTGAGTGCTGCCCTTGGGACAAGGACAGACTGGTGTCCCCAGGCCCCCCATAGCCTGAACAGATTCCTGCTCCAACGTGCAGTGTCCTGAGATCAGAATCGTCCTGACCTCCAGCTGGTTGCTGGCTCCTGAGCTGCTGTGATCTTTTTAAAAGTAGCAAAAGCCTTACTCTGTACCCGTGAGCTGGTCTGATTACAGGGGAGGGAAGGCACCAGGTTTAAGTAGGCATGTGATCCCCAGGGCGGCAGTGAGGTCGCTGGACAGCTTGGAGCGGACAGTACCTCCAGCGTGCAGCCCGGGGCTGACTGTGGCCTTTCGGGATGGGATGTTGGCAGAGAACTCGCACTTCCTCTTCAGTGTGGCAGCCTCGCTGCAGCTCTCCAAGTACCTGTGTGGATGGCGGGATCTTCAGTGGACGGGTGGTGTGGCAGCACCCCCTGGTGGGCAAGGTGGGAAATGGGTGGTACCTGATGACACCGTCCAGGCAGCTGATCTGCTGGTAGGAGCAGGCGGGCTGGTCCTTGCAAGAGAGCTCCTCAGGGAAGCTGGCCTTGGGCAGGCTGGTCCCTGAACTGTCCTCTGCAACAGGTGCCACTTTCACCTGAGCCAGGGTGCTGCTTTGCATTTCTGGGAACATAAAAAGAGACACACGGGTGCTTCCATTGACTCTTCCTGCTTCCAGAGGCTCACTGTGCTTGTGAAGTGTTTGCTTCTACCCAGGAGCAGCAGGATGAAGCGCATGCGCCCGGGGTGCAAATGTCCAACACCCAGCAGCTGGTGCCAGGAACACTCCGGTTCCCTACAGGGGGAGCTCAGGGGAGGGAGCCCAGGCAGACCCACTTCTCTCTGGAGTTCAGGGCTCAGGAGGGAAAGACCAGGCCTTAGAGGGACTCTAAACTTAGGAGGCCAACAGGGCTCCAGGGGCTTGCATCACATTTTCAAGTGGAACTCCTGCAGGAAGGCTTAGACCATGATAGCCACCTGGGCTCCATGCTGCAGCTTCTGGGCTGTCCCCAGCATGGACAGCAGGTGCCTGTGGCCCCAGAGCCTGCAAGCAAAGAGCCATGTCCCCAAGACCAGCACCACACTTTCTGGGGCACACAGAGCTGGTTTTTGAGAACTGCAGATTGAAGAACCTACTCCGCAGAGGCAGAGACACCGTGCTCACGTGCACGCCAGCATGCATGGCGTGCTGGAGCCAAATGTGAGGCGTGAGGCACGGCTGTTCACACCGGCGAGCCGAGGGCACGCCGAGCACACTTGGCAGCAGGGCTGTGGCAGAGATGCGCACAGGTCCACAGCCCACAGGTGCCTGCCTGAGGGGCACCAGTCCCTGCCACCTGTCCTCCACTGGGCCAGGAGGGTGTGGATGGGGACACCCGAGAGTGAGCCTGACTGCCCTTGGCAAGCCCTAACCCACCAGTGCTTCTCACCACCAGAGTAACAAACTGTGAAGGAAACTAGGTGGGTTTTTTTTTTTTTTTTTTTTTTTTTTTTTTTTTTTTTTTTTTTTTTTTTTTTTTTTTTTTTTTTTTTTTTTTTTTTTTTTTTTTTTTTTTTTTTTTTTTTTTTTTTTTTTTTTTTTTTTTTTTTTTTTTTTTTTTTTTTTTTTTTTTTTTTTTTTTTTTTTTTTTTTTTTTTTTTTTTTTTTTTTTTTTTTTTT